>JANHFT010008260.1:12732-23331 GCA_032467955.1 Pseudoxenodon macrops | reverse complement strand
AGAATTGCAAAAGCACACAAAATGGCCCTTGCCAGAAGCATGAAACTCACAGGGCCACAAAGAGCTGGGGGAAAAACGTTTGCACTTTACACACAAACACACACACACACACCTGTCTTCCTCTCTCTTTATTTCCCCACTTTATCCTAATTTAAAACCCATTGACCACTCAGTGAATCTGATGAAGTGAGATGTACTTCACAAAATAGTATAGCTTTTAATAAAAGCTTAACAAAAGTTTCTACCAGACTCCTGCTGATTTTTGGCTACCTTAGATCAAAACAGGTCTCTCCCATTTGTATGCCACCAAATCTGCAGCAACTGGCAGTGGTTGTCAAAATGCATAGCATATCAGGTTAACTCATATTTAGTGGTTAATTTCACTCGGGGTAAACAAACACTCAAGTTTGTTTACTTCTTAAATACTCAGTTTTGTACATTTCATTTCATGTGTTCTTGCTTTAGAATGTGTTCTTGCTTTAGATATTGTGATTGTTAGTAACTATGACATCAAACTTCACTTACTTGGTTCTTTGGTTTGGCCATGTCATCACTTCTTTATGGGACTGTGACATAATTTTCCCCTGTAATTAGAGTGGTGCCTAAAATAATCCTAATATTGGGTCTTCATCTACAGTAAGTGTTACCAGTTTAACATTTCAGTGGTAATGGTGTAGTACAAGGGTGTCAAACTGGCAGCCCACGGGCTGGATGTGTCAAACGCAGGCCACGCCCACCCCAGCTCTGCGAAGGAAAAAAAATCACAATACGTCATGTGACGCAGCGGGTTTGACACCCATGGTATAGTATAATGAAAAACAGAACAGAACAGAACAGAACAGAACAGAACAGAACAGAATAGAATAGAATAGAATAGAATTCTTTATTGGCCAAGTGTGATTGGACACACAAGGAATTTGTCTTTGGTGCATATGCTCTCACAGTACATAAAAAGACAAAACTAAGTAATCAGTAGTTACGTTAGTGACTGCATTGTGTATTTCTTATCTGGTATATTGAGTCACCATGCTGGTATCCAAAAGACTCTACCCCATCGCACAAAGATTCTACCCATTGCATAATTTTATTTCATTCGGATCTTATAACCCACCTATGTACTCAGAATTTTCTCCACTTTTGACTTGCTATTTTGAGACAACTCTCTCACTGAATCCACCTCTCTTGCAGTGCATTTGTCACATTGCAAGCCCAAGTAACAGCTCTGTGATTACGTTGACTAATCAAATGGAGGAGATTTCTTCAGCAGTCTCTCTCTTTCTCATTAGCAAAAGATTAGGCAGTTGGGTGTCACGGTAGATGTCCCGCAATGTTTAAATGATGGATTACCTGGAATAATGCTGCCTTTGCTGTCTGCTTGGTATAAATTGGGAGCTTCGGGGAATAGTTTTTGTTTCAAGCAGCTTATGTAGCTAAGCAATTCAGTCATCTAATATTTTAAAAAGACCAACACATTTCTATTTCCTAGTTGGGCTGGGTAGTAGTCTTGGAGACATGGCAGACAGAACACAGTTTGCTGTCGCTGACCATTTAGTTACCTCTAATTCTAGATTATTTTTCTTTAAATTAAAACCAGAGTGAGAGCCAAAAGAGAGATAATGTTAAATATAGAGTAGCAGTATCCACTTCCTTACATGAACATTTCATTTGGCGGGGGGAAAAAACACTGCAATCAAAACATGCAGTGAAAATGTATTCTTTTCTTTCTCCTACAGAGTCTGAATGAAAACGTTTATGATTAAAATTACTCCAGAAGGAGGGCTTCCCATTGCAACAATGCAATCTTTCTCCTTAGGAGAAACAAATTGTGGTTCTGGCCTTAGATAGTTGAAAAGATGTTATAAACACGAAAGAGATCAACATCCAGTCTTTAGGGACTATACTACTGAAAGACAGTACAGTGGAATCTCAGTTGCTGAACGCCCCAGTCCACGATCAAATCGGTTCCCGAACAACAAATCCACTGAAAATGTTCCTCTGTTCCTGACCATATCTTCGGTTCCCGATCGAAGTCAGCCATGGCGATTTTCCCTGCCATGACGATTTCCCCTTCGGCCCCATTTTTTGGGTTTTTTTGTGTGCCTGCGCATGCATAGTAAGCCGTACTTCCGTTCACGACTAAATTGGGTGCCGACTGAAGTTCTGGCATGGATTGTGGTCGTGAACGGAGGTTCCACTGTAGTGATTTCTCCACTCTGGGAATCTTAAGGTGTGTATGAAGCACTTGAACAGTTGGTTTGAATGAGAATATTGGTGAATCGGATATAGAAAATCTCTAAGCAGAAGTTTAAGCTTAAAGGCCAATTAAGTGAAAAAGATTCTGGGAAGAAGTAGCTAACAGCGAATGGATTAGAAAGCAATCTCTATTCCCTAATTCTAACTCTGGTATCCAGTGCCGGCATATCTGTGAACTACAGGATGGTCCTCGATTTACAAGAGTTAATTTAGCGACTGTTCAAAGTTACAAAGGCACTGAAAAAAAGTGACATGATTGTCTTTCACGCTTAAGCATACCCATGGTCACATGATCAACATTTAGATGATTGGCAACTGACTCATAATTATGACGGTTGCCGTGTCCCGGGGTCCCGGGTTCACCTTTTGCAACCTTCTGACGAGCAAAGTCAGTGGGGAAGCCAGATTCACTTAACAACCAGGTTAATAACAACAGCTGCAGTGATTCACTTGTGACAAGAGAGGCCATAAAATGGCACTACGTGACATTATTTTGACAGTCATACAAATTGTCATTTTGAGGACTATGGGAAAAAAGTCTAAATTCTCCAGACAATTGTTACCTATTTGTATAAGAGTGCACTTTTCAAACATAGTAAACTCTTATCTTTTAACGCTCCTAATTCTACAGACATCGACCTGATTCGCACAAAATGCTAAACTATGTTTTGTTTAATAATAGTTTATTAAAATAAACTCAGCTGTGTTTATGTAACACACTAAACCATTAATTATAATTTATCACTATACTGGCCAGTTTATGCAGTCTGCTAAAACGAAGTGGTTTATTTGGTTTTGGCTTAGTTTTTTATTTGGTTTTGGCTTAGTTTATTGTGTGAGCCCAATGACTGTGTTTAATCTGAGCCATCTAACAGTAGATGCTAAAAGTTGAGGACTGTTACTAATTCCAGGGCTCTTGTAGTCATTCCCATCACTTGGAAGGCAGTGATGTGCTACTTTCAGATGTGATGGAGAATATTATTCTACGGCCATCATTAAAATAAGTTTCATAGGAAACCCCAGACGAATATCAAAATATTGTGAAATATGAAATATTTAGTCCTTTGTCTGAGGCAGGAAAATGTTTTGGAGTCATCTTAAATCCTTTCTACTCTTGCAACTAGAAATTTTGCAGTGTTCATAAAAACAAAGCCAACCAACCAACCAACCAGTTCTTGGAAGTATTATAGATTTGTGTATTAGTACATACATGATGGAACCAAAGTGCTAGGTCATCACTTGTGGCTATGTTCACAAGGTTACAGATTACAATTAACTAAGTTTTCTAAAGGCACGTGTCACGCGGAAAGAGTAGAATGGACTTGTACAATTTTTTTTCATTTTTTTATTTATTTTTGTCAAACATATATTAGAAAACAGATACAAGTATTGAGAAGATTATGAATACATGAGGTAGATTCAGATAAAAGGGAACAATAGGACAAGAACGGTAGGCACGCTTGTGTGCTTACGCACGCCCCTTAATGACCTCTTAGGAATGGGGTGAGGTCTATAGTAGTCAGTCTAAGGTTAATGTCTTGGGGGTTTGGGAAAGAAACTACAGAGTCAGGTAGAGCATTCGAAGCGTTGACAACTCTATTACTGAAGTTGTATTTTCTGAAATCAAGTTTGGAGCGGTTTACCGTGAGTTTATATCTATTGTGTGCTCTTGTATTGTTTCGGTTGAAGCTGAAGTATTCATTGACAGGAAGGACATTGTAGCAGATGATTTTATGTACTACGCTTAGGTCGGTCTGAAGTCGGTGAAGTTCTAAATTTTCTAGGCCCCAAATTTCAAGCCTAAATTAAAATTAAAATTTTAAGTTAAGTTAAAATTTAGACTTGCTAAGTTAAAATTTAGACTTGTAAACAAAACAAGTCTTGAGTGTAAGGATGTGAAAACTCCTACAGGGTAACAAAGTGATACAGAGAATACACTTGCTATAATCTAATAGCCACCCATATTTTTTGAAGCCTAGATCCAGGGATTCTGCATTATTCGGAACAGAACCCATCCTGTTTTATTGTGGCATCGAGTTGTTTTCCTGTCTGCAAGTAATGACTGAATTAAATAAAATTATATTTTCTAACCAGCTCAGATAATTCGTTGCTAAACATACAGAAGTGAACAAGAACCGCATGCCTTTATCTCAGTCAGCGTAGTCTGACCTTGCAAAAGAAGGCAGTTTAGCCTGAGGGTGTGAGCCAATTTCCCCAGAGTTTAAAGAGAAAAAGCAAAGAGCTTTGGCTCAAGCAGCTGCTGTGAGAATCAATTGCAATCAAATAATACAGGTCTGACTTAGTGAATTGAACCTTTGCCCAACATTAAAAGGAACATGGAAATGCATCGCCATGACTGGAGTCGGCTTCTGAATTAAAGCAAATTGCATCTAATGGGAAGAGGCTCTTGGCTAAAAGCAGTTGTTTGAAAATAGCAAGCCTATGGAAGATAATCATGTGAGGTTTCTTTCACTTCCTTCTGTTTTGCCACAAAATTAGATTAAAAGGAGGGCTGGATGTAGAATGATATGTCTTGTCTTGGTTCACCTCCCTCTACCCAAAAAGAGCCTCCTGTCCTAAATGGTTGTGGTGGCCTTCCACATTTTGGATACTGGCTCTTAATGAATGAACCACACAGCCTTTGCAATGAGCTGAGTACACCTCTGATGGTTCCAGGAGGAAAATGATTTTCTGCAAATAGAGCAAGTTCTGTGTTCTGTCCTTGAGGAGAAAACTGGTTTTTTTTATCCATTGCTGGATAGACTGCCCACAAACATTTCATTAGTTGGTAAATATATCCCTAAGAAAACCATAAAATGCAAATTTTTAAAAAAATATAAGAGATCCATGCACAGCTAGGGAAAATCTAGTTTTGAGAGAATGACATGCTTTTCTTTAAAATAGAAAGACATCTTCTAACTGAAGGGCTTAAACTCTGACTTAAAAAGGAATAATCAGGAGGAGTAAAGATTTTGAATTATGATTGGTAGGGTGTATCTGGAGGGAAGATGGTTAAAACCTTCTTTGTTATTGTCTCGTCTTTCTGTTTAGGATTTGCATTTCTGCAGGTACTTACCGTATTTTTTGAAGTATAAGATGCACCTTTTCCCCCCACTAAAAGAGGGTGGAAATGTTGGTGTGTTTTATACACCGAATACAGCAATTTTGGCCTCCTGAAGCCCTGCATCTCATTTTTTGCGAAAAATAGGCCAGTTTTTCTCAAAAATGGGATGCGCAGAGGGCTTGGGAGGCTTGCAGAGTGTTTCTGAGGGCTGAGGGAAGGCAAAAACTTTTTTTCTTACTTATCTCTTTGAAATCTTGGTGCGTCTTATACACCGGTGTGTCTTATAGTCCGAAAAATATGGTATTTTGCCTTTTTTTCCATCTTCTTTCACTACTGTATTTGTTCTCTACCTGAGGAGAATTAGTGACAAGCTGTATAAGTGGCTGCTCTAATGAAGACAGCAGGATTCCTGAAGCCCTGTATTTTCAAGCACAAATTTCAACCATAAATTACAAGTACCGTATTTTTCGGAGTATAAGATTCACTTTGCCCCCCTAAAAGAGGCTGAAAATTTGGATGCTTCGCATACTCCGAATGCAGCTTTTTCAAAGCTTCTTTTCAGCTGTAACGAGGTGCTAGGAAATAAAGTGATCTTTGCAGGCTTTTTTCATTGCTACTCCCACCGAAGAAGCTTTTTTTCAGACCTAACAAGGTGTTAACGATCTTCCCGGCTTTGCAGGCTTTTTTCATTGCTACTCCCTCCAAAGAAGCTTTTTTTTTTCAACCCTAACCAGGGGATAAAATAATGCGCTGAAGCTGACCAGACTAAGGACGCTAGCCAGGTGAATACCTGGTAGGCAGATTTTCCCCCCTATTTTACTCCCCAAAAATTAAGGTGCGTCTTATACTCCAAAAAATACGGTAATTCACTTAACAACTGTGTAACTAACTTGACACTGAGTGATTCACTTAACAAATGTGGCAAGGAAACTTGTAAAATGGGGCAAAGATCAACAGATTTCTCACTTAACAACGTAAATTTAGGGCTTAATTGTGGTCGTACATTGAGAGGACAACCTGTCCTGATGACGTAGTTCTGAGCTAGGATAGATATGAAGGCAACCCTGTCAATCTAGTTTGTATCTTGTTTGGGCCTCTAGGCACCGGCCTCCTTGCCCCCCAGTTCTGCACCCATGGCGGTACCCAGTTCTCTCCAGCTCAGTCACGGACAAGAGGACTCCAGCCGCTGCTCGGACAACTCCAGCTACGAAGAGCCTCTCTCCCCCATCTCGGCCAGCTCATCCGCCTCCCGCCGGCGGCAGGGCGAGCGAGACATGGAACTGCCGGATGTCCACCTGCGGGATCTGGTGGGCCTGGAACGGCACTTCCTGCCGAGCGAGCCCACCAAGTGGAATGTGGAGGACGTGTACGAATTCATCCACTCCCTACCCGGTAAGCGTCTGCCGCTAAGCGATGGGCCGAACTTCGGCGAGGTCCCAAGAGGGGGAAACCTCATCTCTTTGCCCCACGTTGGGCAACTTAATTGCCTGCGAGAAAGCTCCTCCCCCAATGGAAAAGGTGATTGAAGGACTTTTAGAGAACACCAGAAGTTAAAACAAGTGCCACAAACTCATATAACCCGTCTTAATTTTGCTAGGTATAGCAATAGCACTTAGGCTTACATACCGCTTCACGGTGCTTTACTAGCCCTCTTTAAGCGGTTTACAGAGTCAGCCTCTTGCCCCCAACAATTTCGGGTCCTCATTTTACCCACCTCGGAAGGACGGAAAGACGAGTCAACCTTGAGCCGGGTGAGATTTGAACTGCCAAATTGCAAGCAGCCGGCAGTCAGCAGAAGTCGGCTGCAGTGCTGCACTCTAAACACTGCGCCGCTGCGGTTCACCGCGGTATAAGATGAAGTAGAAACTCTGGTTGTCTTCCAAGATTTTGTCAGGTGTAAGATGGAAGTGGAGAGAAATCCTGACAGGCTTGCAAATTTTTGCTGCCATACTCCGCAGCAATAGAGTATAGTATTGGGTCGCTGGGGATTGTGAAATTGGGGTGCTGGAGGGGGAGGAAAGTCTCTTTCAGCTGATGGGAAATGTCTCCCCACCTTGCAGGCTGTCAAGAGATCGCCGACGAGTTCCGCACCCAGGAGATCGACGGCCAGGCGCTGCTGCTGCTGAAGGAAGACCACCTCATGAGCGCCATGAACATCAAATTAGGGCCCGCCCTGAAGATTTACGCCCGCATCTGCATGTTGAAGGACTCTTAGGAGCCGGGGTTGGTGCTGGGCCATAGCGGACAGACTTGGGGAAGGGAGGGGGAGAGCTCAGGTGGATTAGGCCATCGGGCCAGTACTCCCTCTTCTCGCCAGGTACCTTGAGCACAAAGAGCCCCCACTGACGGAGGGGATGGGGGGAAGAGACAGACCCCCGCCCCGTCTTAGTGACCCGATGCCCTGAGGGCAGGGCCGTGGGGCCGTGTACATACAATGATGACGACGATGACGTAGTAAGTCCGTAGCTTCCCCACCCGCTTCTCTCCCTGCCACATGAGGGGAGGAAAGTGGTACCCCTTGGACAGAGGAGAAGGGAGGGGGGGCCACCAGGCCCTCTTTTCGGACCTCAGTCCCCCACCCCCTTTGCATTGGGCAAAGCCTCTCGGGAACCTCAAAGCCAAACAGGACCGTTGCCTTAAACTTTTGTGTAGCTAAGTGTGTGTGTGTGTGTGTGTGCGTGTGTGTGATATTGGTGCCACATAGTGCACTTCCCCATCTCTCTGACCCCACTTAGCCCCTTGCAGCTCTTTCGGGCTCATCGGGGCTCCCGCCACCCTTCCTCGGCAGAAATCCGGACAAAGCTCCTCTCGTTGGTATCGATCCTTCCTTTCTGCCGTCCACCCCTTTTTTTGCCCCCCACCTTTTTTTGAAATGGGGAGTGACCAGGATGGAGCCTCAAGCATGGCCTGTCCTGGGTTCTCCCCCTCCCCTTCCAAAAATCTGCCTGGAAGGTGTTTCCATGGATCTGAGACCAGTTTCCCAGCTGCCTTAAGAAACCTTTTGCATTTGTTACAAGCATCAATTCACACACACACACACCCCAATTTGGACAAAACCCACCAAGGGAGGGCAGGAGGGACTGGTTTTCTCTCTGGAAGATGGGGCAGGCCTCAGGGTTGTCAGGAGTGGGTGGGCTCGCCTTGGGCAATCAGGGACGGATAAGGGAGACAAGCGGGAGTGCAGCTGAGCTGTGTCCCTCTGTGGTCGCCAGTTTGCAACGCCTCATTTTCCCCCGTGTGCTGGACACTCACCAAAGCCTTCCGGGCTGCAAGAAAAGGACTTTCTATCGTTTCTTCCAACACCTGGTTTTTAATAAACATCTTTGGGAAAAAAAACTGTGTCTTAAAAATGGTCTTCTGCTGAGCCTCGAGGGCTGAGAATATCCAATCTCCTTCAGGAGTATCTTTTTGGAAGAGGGGAAGTGAAAATACCCGGGGCTGCCGGATCATCTGTCAAATTATTTTTGTGCGGGAAGATTTGGGCGTAGTTTCTCGGAGGCTGTTCTCTCATTCCTAGCTCTCTGATGGAACGCAAAATGACTCCGTTCCCGTGAAGGCGTGGAGGATAGCGGCACCTGGACTGCTGCTGCGACTGGGAATAGCAGGCATCAGATTCTGGTAGCAACTTGTCCTCCTCTTGGTCTTCCAAAAGAACCACAACGGGAATTAACCACCCTGTTGGTGGTTGTTTGAATTTACCGATAAGTTCTGTAGCCCATCCTGTTCTAGATAATGCTGGTCGTCTTTATGAAATTAAAAACACCAAATGCAGCTAGTCCTCGACTTACGTCCATCCCTTTAAGCAGTTGTTTAAAATCATGAACAGCAGTAACAAAGGTACTTTCTACTGGTCCTCATCGTTATGTGTAGTTCTTGACTTATGACCACTCCTTCAGTGACCGTTTTAACAATACAAGTGTACTAAAAAAATGTAACTTGCGACCATTTCTTACGCTTACGACTGCTGCAGCATCCCTCTAGTCACGTCATCAAAATTCATACCCTTAACAGCTACCTTGTATTTTACGATGGTTCCAGTGTCCCGGTTCGTTAACTGACTCTGGATCTAGCTTAAAAGACTAGTGATTCACTTAACGACCGCCACAAAAATAGGTTGCAAAAATCGGGCCGCTCAAAGGGTCAAAGTCAAAGACTTCACAACCATCATGACTTATGCCTATAACGGGGAGGCTCCATTACGGCCGTAAGTCAAGGACTAACTGCAATTGCATTGGTCTGACAGGCATTGTGGGGACACAAGCTGGCTAAGCAAGCCGCTTCAAGGTTTCGGTAGCTTTTTTGTGTGTGAATGCAAATACCAGCCTTTTTTTGGGGGGGAGGGGTCCAACTCACCCCCCCTCCCGAGGCACCTCCCAGCTTGGCCCAGCAAAAGGAGACCAGCCAACCGCCAAGTCCAGCCCAAGATTGAAAAGACATTTTATTATTTGCTTTCCACAACAGAGAATACAAAGCAACTTTTAAAAAGTGATTTCTCATATATTGGTAATATTTTTTTTTAAATTTTTCTGAACGATGCAAACAGTTGCCCAGAACAAGTCTGCGCCTTCCAAAACATGGGAGAGTTTTAGAAATTGGGAGGAAGGATGTTCCCTCTTTATATATATATATATATATTTTAAAAAAGAATCTTTTTTTTCCCCCTCATTAACAAGGGCACTAGCTAGATGCTTCCTGGGCTTTTATATAGAAAAAAAAAAAAGAGAGATGTTAACAATATGTATAAGAGTCTTATTTACAGAGTTATTAACATGCCAAAAAAAAAAAAAAAAAGAGAGGATACAATATTGAATATCATACAACATCAATTCAAAACCGAGAAAGAAAATTATTTTTTTAAAAAGGGGAGAAAGGACCAAAATCAGTATAAACGGCAAGAAAGAAACGAACTTGCTTAAAAAAACAGCGATTTTTTTTTTTAAGGCGTAAAAATATTTTTTTTTCCTTTTTTAAAAAAGAAATAGTTAATTCCAAACAAAAAAAAAAAAAGTGAGAGAACCCCAACAGGGCCCGCCAAGGGAGATGAGAGAGAGAGAGAGAGGGGGGTGGGTGGGTTTTCAGTTGTGTTGGTGGCCTCCCCTTACCCTATTTAGACAAAAGGAACATTGAGGTGTGACTAAAAACCAGGCAAGGGGAGGTGGGGTGGGGTTGCATTTGGGCTTGCCTGCAAAATCTTTGCAAGGGGTGGCAAGTGGCAGCCTGCATGTATCCTGTGGTTTTGGTTTCAGAAGGATGGAAGAAGAACTTGGCCAAGGATGAGCGAT
>JANHFT010008259.1:22049-35873 GCA_032467955.1 Pseudoxenodon macrops | reverse complement strand
CTCCCTTCTCCCATCTCCCTCCCTCCCCTCTTCCTTCTTTCTTTCTTTCCTTCTTTCCTTCCTCTTCCTATTTTCCCCACCACAAAAATCCTGTCAGGTGGCTTGGGTTGAAAGAGAGGGGCCAGCAAATCATTTTTCCTTGTCTGCTTTCAAGAGAGGGCAAGGTCACCAGTTCAAACTGAGTGTAGATTTTTTTTTTTATCTGGGGTTGCAGAGGATACAGAAGTTAGAGATCAGAGCAAGCTGCCAATTCTCCAAGGAGATTCTGCAGACCTCTTGATCCAGCCCAGCACAATCTGCCATGTGTGATGGGGCGTGAATGGCAGGGCTGGGATTATCAAAAGTTTTGAAATAGTTGTGTAGAAAAACCGTTGCCCCTCAAGCAGAGTTTTCGCCTTTCTTCCACTCTTTACACCGTTGCCCCAGGACTGTCAGGGGAAAAAAATAATAAATATCGTTTGCAATTTAGTTTCCCCCAAATAGACAGCTAATATTTGCTTTCTCAGCAATCTCAGATTTAATTAGATCCCTCTCAAATGTCATGGAATCTGAGCCTGGTTGTCTCCCGCAATATATCTTGAGGGAGAACATAGAACATAAAGTCATAGGAATGGAAGGAACCTCAAAGGTCTTCTAGTTCAACCCCCAGCTCAAGGCAGGAGATCTTATACCATTCCGAGCAATAAATCGGCTGTCCAATTTCTTCTTGAGAACAGAGTTCTCCATCACTGGTTGATTGTTCTCACTGTCAGGAAATTTTTCCTTAGTTCTAGGTTGCTTCTCTCCTCGATTAGTTTCCATCCCTTCCTTCTTGTCCTGTCCTCAGGTGCTTTGGAGAATAGCTTGACTGCCTGTTCTCTGTGGCAGCCCTTCAAATACTGGAAGATGCCAACATCTCCTAATCCTTCTCTTTCATGGGCTAGAACGGGGGTCTCCAACCTTGGCAACTTTAAGACTTGTGGACTTCAATTCCCAGAGTTCCTCAGCCAGCAAAGCTTCCCCATTGAGGAAAGTGAAAGTGGCTTCTGAGTCTTTTGAGAGAAGGGCGGTATATAAATTTAATAAATAATAATAAAAAAATAAAAGATGCTTGAGCTCACTGTAACAACATTGCCAAAAAGGCATTAAGCGTTGTTAACCCAATTTTGCGAAGCTTCTTCTCCAGTAATATTGTATTGCAAACTAGAGCACACAAAACCTTTGCTAGACCAATTCTTCAATACAGCTCATCTTTCTGGAACCTGCACTGCATATTGGACATTAAAACAACTGAGCGAGTCCAAGAGATATTTCAGGAGAAGAGTCCTCCACTCCTCTGCTCACAACAGAATACCTTATGCCACCAGGCTTGAAATTTTGGGCTTAGACAACTTAGAACTACATTACCTTCGGTCTGACCTAAGTGTAGTGCACATAATTATCTGCTACAATGTCCTACCTCTCAATAACTACTTCAGTTTCAACCGCAATAATACACAAGCACAAAATAGCTACAAACTTAATGTAAACCGCTTCAAACTCAATTGCAGAAAGTACAACTTCAGCAATAGAGTGGTCAACGCCTGGAATGCTCTACCTGACTCCATTGCTTTAACGTTAGACTGTCTACTGTTGACCTCACCCCATTCCTAAGAGGTCTGTAAAGGGCGTACATAAATGCACCAGTGTGCCTACAGTCCCTGTCCTACTGTCTCCATTTATTTGTACCCATTTACTGTGTTCATATTTATGTTTATACTTATACCTGTTATCTTTTACATGTTTGACAAACTAAATAAAACAAATAAATAAATAAAACTAAATGATGTAATACAACACTTGGTGATAGTCATAGAATACTAAATAGGCAATCAACATAAATCATACTAGGATATTAAATAAAACCAATATAAATCTTAAGATACAAGCAACAAAGTCATAGTCATAAGAAGATAAGGAGATATGTAATAGGAAAGATGAGAAGAATAATAGTAATACAGACTTACTACATAGTTTGGCAGTGCTGTGGGAATTAGTTGTTTGGCAGAGTCTAGTTGTTCTGGTGTGCAGTGCCCTATAGCATCGTTTTGAGGGTAGACGTTGAAACAATTTATGTCCAGGATGTGAGGGGCCTGTAGATATTTTCACAGCCCTCTTTCTGGCTCATGCCAGATACAGGTCCTCAGTGGAAGACAGGTTGGTAGCAATTGTTTTTCCTGCAGTTCTAATTATCCGTTGAAGTCTGTGTCTGTCTTGTTTGGTTGCAGTGTCAAACCAGACAGTTATGGAGGTGCAGATGACAGACTCAATAATTTCTCTGTAGAACTGTATCAGCAGCTCCTTGGATAGTCTCAGCTTTCTGAGTTGGCACAGAAAGAACATTCTTTGTTGTGCTTTTTTGTTGATGTTGATGATGAAATAGCAATAGCACTTAGACTTATATACCACTTCACAGTGCTTTACAGCCCCCTCTAAGCAGTTTACAGTGTCAGTATATTGCCCCAAACAACCTGAGTCCTCATTTTACTGACCTCGGAAAGATGGAAGGCTGAGTTAATCTTGAGCCGGTGAGATTCGAACTGCCAAACTGCAATCTGCAATGCTGCATTCTAACCACTGGCTCACCATTGCTCTGTAAACCCAAATAATCTTTAAATCTAAATATACCCTTTCTCTTTTCTCCTTCATTTTGTTCCTGGAGGTCAACTATAGAAATAAAAGTCTTGTGGGAACAACTCCCTCAAACAGGTATTGTTCTTGGTATCGGCAAGGAAGTGCTGATACCTTTTTCCCCCCCTTCCAATTGCTTTATCAGCAAGGAAACAATGGTTGGAATAGAAAACAGGAAGAGGAAAAGGAATAATCTTGGGTGCCCTATTTCATATGAGACCCTCTCACTCAACTCATCAAACTTTCTAATATGTTCTCTTCTACCTTCCCCTACAATCACCACACCAGCATCCTTGCCTAATTATCCCAGTAACCACCCTGTCTCAATGTCTTACTTCAGCCATGACTGTCACCCCAGAAGACCAACTATCTACCTGTCTGATCTTCGCAATGACTTTCTTCTCTCTTTTCACTAGGCAGAGATGCACATTTCCCATTGGTCTGCCCACTCTCTTGAGAATCTTACTGTTGTGTTCTCACTAATCCCCCACGCATATCCTGATCCCCCATTAACTGTAAGTACTATCTCCATTAGCATGTCCCGTCGCTGGTTGGCTAACTAGCGGCGGGAAGTTCTAACCAATGTAATTGTCTGCCTGCAAGCCAGGGGAATCCCATAAAAGAGGGTTCCCCACGGCCAGCGGGCAGTCCGGATTACCACATGCTGACTGCAATAAACAAGAGCTGACTGTTCACTGCGACTCGAGTCTTTCCTACGCTGCACGATCTAACAGGTCTTGTAGATGAGAACTATCAAAGATGGGTGCAGGAGGGTTGAATGCTTCCTCAAGAGGGGTAGTGACACTATCAGTCTTGAAAGAGGTAGTAGTGGCATATCTGTCTCAAAAGGTCATGCCTCTACACAGCAAACACAGAAAGTTATTAGACTGTTTCAACCTCTCATTTTGGGAAATGTTTGTTGACGAAATGATAAAGCATTAACTATCAATGGCCCTGAATGATGTGAATTACCAGGACCCTTTTTAATCTGGATTCATATTATTACATGAGACAGAGATCGAAACAGTCATTCTTATGGTACAAGAGTTTTGAGCTAACCCACTTCAGGGAAATGTGATTTTTAGCACACTCTCACAACCTCCTACTCCAATAGCTAGGACTTGACAGGCTTCTAAATTACTGACCAAACAGCCAGTCACCTTCTCCCATATAGAAGAGAAGATCATAAACTTTGAATTCACCATTAAGGTTCTTGAGCCTAATCTATGGCTTAGTTCAAAAAATCAGATTAAAGAATTCCTGCCTAGCCTTTGTCTGAACACATGTAGGGAAGGAAACCCAGCACTTCTTTGATTAACAGAAAACCAATGACCCAGAGCAGCATTTCTAAACTTTGGCAACTTTAAGATGTATGCACTTCAACTACCACAATTCCCCCAGCCAGGATGTTGACTTCAGGAATTATGGGAGTTGAAGTCCACATATCTTAAAATTGCCAAGGTTGAAAAACACGGTCCCAGAGTAATCTAGAATCTGAGGAAAAAATCCTTCCAAAGCAGATCCCTTTTTTCTCCAACTGCTTATCCAAGATTGTTTCAGATTCTAAGAAGCAGTGATACAAGCCAGAAAAATGCTAAATTCTGCAGTGCAGCACTACCACAGGCGGATTATAACACAGAAGATAGAAACAACTGCTGTGTAGCCCTCAAAGGTAATTGCTCAATAGGCAGATTGTGTGTAACATAACATTCAGAGAGCTGTGGGTGGGTGTTAAAAATCAAGGCAGAAACAGCACAAAAATTGAATAGGCAGAAAGAAACTAAATCGGTCCCTTTCCACACAGGGAGCTGTTCTTGTCATCTGGACTTCTTTACATTTTCCCCACCCCCAAAGTCTTCCAACACTCTGGAGTTTCCGATTGAAAACAATGGCTTCCTTTAGAGAAAGTCCAAGCAATTATCCCTTTAGAAATATGTGATTGAATAGTTAGGCATAATTAGACCCTTTGAGCAGTAATAGTTTCTTTCTGAACTGTGAAACCTACTATGGAGCCACAAAGCTTCCTAGTCCAAATCTATGGTAAGATTTGCTTTATGTTTAGCAATACAAAGATGGGGAGAGTAGGGGGAAAAAAATATCCTTATAACAGTTTGGCCCAATTTGATGTTGCCTTGATATAATGGACTACAACACCTTATTATACAATACAATTTTCTTATGGCATGGAAGTAAGTCTTCTAATCCAGTACAATGGTTTGTTGATGAAAGAAAAAAGTAGACTTCAGACATCTAACTGCTTTGTATCTATTATCAAATGTGATAATCTTATTCATATGTTGGGTACTGTTTATGTAGCCTCTATACAGTATAGATACTGATATACAGAAAGTAACAAAAATATTTTTGTTAAGACCGTAGGAACGTTATTGCAAGAGGGCAGCTTCTCAGTACAGGTATCCAACTAAAGTATTCCCTCACCCCACAAAAAAACAACCCATGTCCATCTCCAGTTTAAACATATACAGTGAAAAGGAACTCTCAATCACTCTGGGAACTGATTTCATTACTCAACAATTGCTGTTGTTATTCATCCACAATCTTTCACCCTATAAGATGAGAAAATTAGTCTTCATCCTGTTCTCTCAGAATAAAGCAAACACCTCATATATTTGTGTCTTTGGTCATGAAAACTAGAATTCTAAGATTTGAGTAGCCAAAATCTGCTGGTTCCTGTACCACATTGCACAGTACACTCCTGAGGCACATTAGAGTCCAAACTATAATTACAAAATAATTTCCAAATTAAACAGTTTTTAAGGGATGTGAAGTTACAGGAGAAGAATAAATATGTTGCTTGCTGAGGAGCTCAATTGTCAACCTGCAAAGATTCATAATTGAAATCTATAATAAATAGTAGCATAACTATTGTTGAGTATGGGATAGCAGAACAGGCTTTTTTTATTTGATAGTTTTTGTATGATTACTGTATGACTGTGTGGTTTCTTTACAAGTGAGATCATTTATGAGAAGTGTCTCAACTGCTTCCTAAAAAAAGAACCTACAGGAAGACTTAACTCATTCAGTCATTGAAGGGACACTTATCAACTCTTTTGTTTGGATTTAATACATTTTATCTTGCCATAGTTTGTGGCATAGAACAACATATGGCCTATTCAACAAGCTATAGTTTACAGTAATATCTTGTGTGAATACAGCTTTTATCTGAAAAAATATTAGCAAGAAATTCTTGTCATACTTGCCCCAAACTAAAGCAACCAAATACAACAGCCAATCTCATGCAGTCAATTTTCTGGGACAAAACCTTCTGACTCAGATAACTAGGGTTGCTTTCATACTTAGGATTCTTAATACTGTTAGTAAAAATGCATTGTGGACTTGTACTGCCATTCCTTTTTTATAGATTTTAGAAGTAAGAAAATCTAGGAATGTAACCAATGAAAGACATGATTTTCTGGTATAATCTGTTAAGGTAGTTGGTTGTATAAAAACAAGTTAATCTGCTTGCTTTTATACAATAAATGTAGTGTTGAAATAAAAGTGATGAAGTAGGGTGGGGCATGTTGAAGGAATATAAAGAAATGTGGAGAAGGATGCTTCTGTCCTATTAGGTTCATAAGATAAATTCTTCCCTTATTTAGAAAGCTAATCTGTCAGGCACTTAGAACATTAAGTTGCAGTCAAGAAGATTTATTGCTCAAGCTCTACACAAAAATCTAGTCAACTAATGTTCAGTGTTAAATTGGTGGTAGGTAAGGGTCAAAGGGAATTCAAAAAAGTTGGATTTAGAATGTTTGTGGAAATGTAAAGACTCCAGGCTAATTACTTGCTTAACTCTGCCTCTCCCGCTCTGCCTGTCATTTTCCTAAATAACCATTTCTGAATAACTGAGTAGGAGTATTATCTGGCAATGCATACAATACATTCAGTAAAATGTGATATTACTGAAAGGGTAATATCACATTTTTTTCAGAATTATTTCTCCAATAATGCAATTGGTTATCTAGTACCAAAATAACCAGTTGGTATTATCATACAAATAATAGCACACGGTCACAACTGAAACAGCAGAATTGTATTAATTCTCCCAATAAAAGTTCTGAAATAATTACTTCATCCAATATTGTAGCAAAGGTAAGAATGTCTTTTAAATGACAGAAATCTTTGTTATCCATTAAGTTTTCCAGAGCAAATCTATATACACGCACACACACACATATACATATACATATACATATATATATACTGTACATACATACATACATACATACATACATACATACATGTATGTATGTATGTATGTATGTATGTATGTATGTACAGTATATATATATGTATATGTATATGTATATGTGTGTGTGTGCGTGTATATAGATTTGCTCTGGAAAACTTAATGGATAACAAAGATTTCTGTCATTTAAAAGACATTCTTACCTTTGCTACAATATTGGATGAAGTAATTATTTCAGAACTTTTATTGGGAGAATTAATACAATTCTGCTGTTTCAGTTGTGACCGTGTGCTATTATTTGTATGATAATACCAACTGGTTATTTTGGTACTAGATAACCAATTGCATTATTGGAGAAATAATTCTGAAAAAAATGTGATATTACCCTTTCAGTAATATCACATTTTACTGAATGTATTGTATGCATTGCCAGATAATACTCCTACTCAGTTATTCAGAAATGGTTATTTAGGAAAATGACAGGCAGAGCGGGAGAGGCAGAGTTAAGCAAGTAATTAGCCTGGAGTCTTTACATTTCCACAAACATTCTAAATCCAACTTTTTTGAATTCCCTTTGACCCTTACCTACCACCAATTTAACACTGAACATTAGTTGACTAGATTTTTGTGTAGAGCTTGAGCAATAAATCTTCTTGACTGCAACTTAATGTTCTAAGTGCCTGACAGATTAGCTTTCTAAATAAGGGAAGAATTTATCTTATGAACCTAATAGGACAGAAGCATCCTTCTCCACATTTCTTTATATTCCTTCAACATGCCCCACCCTACTTCATCACTTTTATTTCAACACTACATTTATTGTATAAAAGCAAGCAGATTAACTTGTTTTTATACAACCAACTACCTTAACAGATTATACCAGAAAATCATGTCTTTCATTGGTTACATTCCTAGATTTTCTTACTTCTAAAATCTATAAAAAAGGAATGGCAGTACAAGTCCACAATGCATTTTTACTAACAGTATTAAGAATCCTAAGTATGAAAGCAACCCTAGTTATCTGAGTCAGAAGGTTTTGTCCCAGAAAATTGACTGCATGAGATTGGCTGTTGTATTTGGTTGCTTTAGTTTGGGGCAAGTATGACAAGAATTTCTTGCTAATATTTTTTCAGATAAAAGCTGTATTCACACAAGATATTACTGTAAACTATAGCTTGTTGAATAGGCCATATGTTGTTCTATGCCACAAACTATGGCAAGATAAAATGTATTAAATCCAAACAAAAGAGTTGATAAGTGTCCCTTCAATGACTGAATGAGTTAAGTCTTCCTGTAGGTTCTTTTTTTAGGAAGCAGTTGAGACACTTCTCATAAATGATCTCACTTGTAAAGAAACCACACAGTCATACAGTAATCATACAAAAACTATCAAATAAAAAAAGCCTGTTCTGCTATCCCATACTCAACAATAGTTATGCTACTATTTATTATAGATTTCAATTATGAATCTTTGCAGGTTGACAATTGAGCTCCTCAGCAAGCAACATATTTATTCTTCTCCTGTAACTTCACATCCCTTAAAAACTGTTTAATTTGGAAATTATTTTGTAATTATAGTTTGGACTCTAATGTGCCTCAGGAGTGTACTGTGCAATGTGGTACAGGAACCAGCAGATTTTGGCTACTCAAATCTTAGAATTCTAGTTTTCATGACCAAAGACACAAATATATGAGGTGTTTGCTTTATTCTGAGAGAACAGGATGAAGACTAATTTTCTCATCTTATAGGGTGAAAGATTGTGGATGAATAACAACAGCAATTGTTGAGTAATGAAATCAGTTCCCAGAGTGATTGAGAGTTCCTTTTCACTGTATATGTTTAAACTGGAGATGGACATGGGTTGTTTTTTTGTGGGGTGAGGGAATACTTTAGTTGGATACCTGTACTGAGAAGCTGCCCTCTTGCAATAACGTTCCTACGGTCTTAACAAAAATATTTTTGTTACTTTCTGTATATCAGTATCTATACTGTATAGAGGCTACATAAACAGTACCCAACATATGAATAAGATTATCACATTTGATAATAGATACAAAGCAGTTAGATGTCTGAAGTCTACTTTTTTCTTTCATCAACAAACCATTGTACTGGATTAGAAGACTTACTTCCATGCCATAAGAAAATTGTATTGTATAATAAGGTGTTGTAGTCCATTATATCAAGGCAACATCAAATTGGGCCAAACTGTTATAAGGATATTTTTTTCCCCCTACTCTCCCCATCTTTGTATTGCTAAACATAAAGCAAATCTTACCATAGATTTGGACTAGGAAGCTTTGTGGCTCCATAGTAGGTTTCACAGTTCAGAAAGAAACTATTACTGCTCAAAGGGTCTAATTATGCCTAACTATTCAATCACATATTTCTAAAGGGATAATTGCTTGGACTTTCTCTAAAGGAAGCCATTGTTTTCAATCGGAAACTCCAGAGTGTTGGAAGACTTTGGGGGTGGGGAAAATGTAAAGAAGTCCAGATGACAAGAACAGCTCCCTGTGTGGAAAGGGACCGATTTAGTTTCTTTCTGCCTATTCAATTTTTGTGCTGTTTCTGCCTTGATTTTTAACACCCACCCACAGCTCTCTGAATGTTATGTTACACACAATCTGCCTATTGAGCAATTACCTTTGAGGGCTACACAGCAGTTGTTTCTATCTTCTGTGTTATAATCCGCCTGTGGTAGTGCTGCACTGCAGAATTTAGCATTTTTCTGGCTTGTATCACTGCTTCTTAGAATCTGAAACAATCTTGGATAAGCAGTTGGAGAAAAAAGGGATCTGCTTTGGAAGGATTTTTTCCTCAGATTCTAGATTACTCTGGGACCGTGTTTTTCAACCTTGGCAATTTTAAGATATGTGGACTTCAACTCCCATAATTCCTGAAGTCAACATCCTGGCTGGGGGAATTGTGGTAGTTGAAGTGCATACATCTTAAAGTTGCCAAAGTTTAGAAATGCTGCTCTGGGTCATTGGTTTTCTGTTAATCAAAGAAGTGCTGGGTTTCCTTCCCTACATGTGTTCAGACAAAGGCTAGGCAGGAATTCTTTAATCTGATTTTTTGAACTAAGCCATAGATTAGGCTCAAGAACCTTAATGGTGAATTCAAAGTTTATGATCTTCTCTTCTATATGGGAGAAGGTGACTGGCTGTTTGGTCAGTAATTTAGAAGCCTGTCAAGTCCTAGCTATTGGAGTAGGAGGTTGTGAGAGTGTGCTAAAAATCACATTTCCCTGAAGTGGGTTAGCTCAAAACTCTTGTACCATAAGAATGACTGTTTCGATCTCTGTCTCATGTAATAATATGAATCCAGATTAAAAAGGGTCCTGGTAATTCACATCATTCAGGGCCATTGATAGTTAATGCTTTATCATTTCGTCAACAAACATTTCCCAAAATGAGAGGTTGAAACAGTCTAATAACTTTCTGTGTTTGCTGTGTAGAGGCATGACCTTTTGAGACAGATATGCCACTACTACCTCTTTCAAGACTGATAGTGTCACTACCCCTCTTGAGGAAGCATTCAACCCTCCTGCACCCATCTTTGATAGTTCTCATCTACAAGACCTGTTAGATCGTGCAGCGTAGGAAAGACTCGAGTCGCAGTGAACAGTCAGCTCTTGTTTATTGCAGTCAGCATGTGGTAATCCGGACTGCCCGCTGGCCGTGGGGAACCCTCTTTTATGGGATTCCCCTGGCTTGCAGGCAGACAATTACATTGGTTAGAACTTCCCGCCGCTAGTTAGCCAACCAGCGACGGGACATGCTAATGGAGATAGTACTTACAGTTAATGGGGGATCAGGATATGCGTGGGGGATTAGTGAGAACACAACAGTAAGATTCTCAAGAGAGTGGGCAGACCAATGGGAAATGTGCATCTCTGCCTAGTGAAAAGAGAGAAGAAAGTCATTGCGAAGATCAGACAGGTAGATAGTTGGTCTTCTGGGGTGACAGTCATGGCTGAAGTAAGACATTGAGACAGGGTGGTTACTGGGATAATTAGGCAAGGATGCTGGTGTGGTGATTGTAGGGGAAGGTAGAAGAGAACATATTAGAAAGTTTGATGAGTTGAGTGAGAGGGTCTCATATGAAATAGGGCACCCAAGATTATTCCTTTTCCTCTTCCTGTTTTCTATTCCAACCATTGTTTCCTTGCTGATAAAGCAATTGGAAGGGGGGGAAAAAGGTATCAGCACTTCCTTGCCGATACCAAGAACAATACCTGTTTGAGGGAGTTGTTCCCACAAGACTTTTATTTCTATAGTTGACCTCCAGGAACAAAATGAAGGAGAAAAGAGAAAGGGTATATTTAGATTTAAAGATTATTTGGGTTTACAGAGCAATGGTGAGCCAGTGGTTAGAATGCAGCATTGCAGATTGCAGTTTGGCAGTTCGAATCTCACCGGCTCAAGATTAACTCAGCCTTCCATCTTTCCGAGGTCAGTAAAATGAGGACTCAGGTTGTTTGGGGCAATATACTGACACTGTAAACTGCTTAGAGGGGGCTGTAAAGCACTGTGAAGTGGTATATAAGTCTAAGTGCTATTGCTATTTCATCATCAACATCAACAAAAAAGCACAACAAAGAATGTTCTTTCTGTGCCAACTCAGAAAGCTGAGACTATCCAAGGAGCTGCTGATACAGTTCTACAGAGAAATTATTGAGTCTGTCATCTGCACCTCCATAACTGTCTGGTTTGACACTGCAACCAAACAAGACAGACACAGACTTCAACGGATAATTAGAACTGCAGGAAAAACAATTGCTACCAACCTGTCTTCCACTGAGGACCTGTATCTGGCATGAGCCAGAAAGAGGGCTGTGAAAATATCTACAGGCCCCTCACATCCTGGACATAAATTGTTTCAACGTCTACCCTCAAAACGATGCTATAGGGCACTGCACACCAGAACAACTAGACTCTGCCAAACAACTAATTCCCACAGCACTGCCAAACTATGTAGTAAGTCTGTATTACTATTATTCTTCTCATCTTTCCTATTACATATCTCCTTATCTTCTTATGACTATGACTTTGTTGCTTGTATCTTAAGATTTATATTGGTTTTATTTAATATCCTAGTATGATTTATGTTGATTGCCTATTTAGTATTCTATGACTATCACCAAGTGTTGTATTACATCATTTAGTTTTATTTATTTATTTGTTTTATTTAGTTTGTCAAACATGTAAAAGATAACAGGTATAAGTATAAACATAAATATGAACACAGTAAATGGGTACAAATAAATGGAGACAGTAGGACAGGGACTGTAGGCACACTGGTGCATTTATGTACGCCCTTTACAGACCTCTTAGGAATGGGGTGAGGTCAACAGTAGACAGTCTAACGTTAAAGCAATGGAGTCAGGTAGAGCATTCCAGGCGTTGACCACTCTATTGCTGAAGTTGTACTTTCTGCAATTGAGTTTGAAGCGGTTTACATTAAGTTTGTAGCTATTTTGTGCTTGTGTATTATTGCGGTTGAAACTGAAGTAGTTATTGAGAGGTAGGACATTGTAGCAGATAATTATGTGCACTACACTTAGGTCAGACCGAAGGTAATGTAGTTCTAAGTTGTCTAAGCCCAAAATTTCAAGCCTGGTGGCATAAGGTATTCTGTTGTGAGCAGAGGAGTGGAGGACTCTTCTCCTGAAATATCTCTTGGACTCGCTCAGTTGTTTTAATGTCCAATATGCAGTGCAGGTTCCAGAAAGATGAGCTGTATTGAAGAATTGGTCTAGCAAAGGTTTTGTGTGCTCTAGTTTGCAATACAATATTACTGGAGAAGAAGCTTCGCAAAATTGGGTTAACAACGCTTAATGCCTTTTTGGCAATGTTGTTACAGTGAGCTCAAGCATCTTTTATTTTTTTATTATTATTTATTAAATTTATATACCGCCCTTCTCTCAAAAGACTCAGAAGCCACTTTCACTTTCCTCAATGGGGAAGCTTTGCTGGCTGAGGAACTCTGGGAATTGAAGTCCACAAGTCTTAAAGTTGCCAAGGTTGGAGACCCCCGTTCTAGCCCATGAAAGAGAAGGATTAGGAGATGTTGGCATCTTCCAGTATTTGAAGGGCTGCCACAGAGAACAGGCAGTCAAGCTATTCTCCAAAGCACCTGAGGACAGGACAAGAAGGAAGGGATGGAAACTAATCGAGGAGAGAAGCAACCTAGAACTAAGGAAAAATTTCCTGACAGTGAGAACAATCAACCAGTGATGGAGAACTCTGTTCTCAAGAAGAAATTGGACAGCCGATTTATTGCTCGGAATGGTATAAGATCTCCTGCCTTGAGCTGGGGGTTGAACTAGAAGACCTTTGAGGTTCCTTCCATTCCTATGACTTTATGTTCTATGTTCTCCCTCAAGATATATTGCGGGAGACAACCAGGCTCAGATTCCATGACATTTGAGAGGGATCTAATTAAATCTGAGATTGCTGAGAAAGCAAATATTAGCTGTCTATTTGGGGGAAACTAAATTGCAAACGATATTTATTATTTTTTTCCCCTGACAGTCCTGGGGCAACGGTGTAAAGAGTGGAAGAAAGGCGAAAACTCTGCTTGAGGGGCAACGGTTTTTCTACACAACTATTTCAAAACTTTTGATAATCCCAGCCCTGCCATTCACGCCCCATCACACATGGCAGATTGTGCTGGGCTGGATCAAGAGGTCTGCAGAATCTCCTTGGAGAATTGGCAGCTTGCTCTGATCTCTAACTTCTGTATCCTCTGCAACCCCAGATAAAAAAAAAAATCTACACTCAGTTTGAACTGGTGACCTTGCCCTCTCTTGAAAGCAGACAAGGAAAAATGATTTGCTGGCCCCTCTCTTTCAACCCAAGCCACCTGACAGGATTTTTGTGGTGGGGAAAATAGGAAGAGGAAGGAAAGAAGGAAAGAAAGAAAGAAGGAAGAGGGGAGGGAGGGAGATGGGAGAAGGGAG
>JANHFT010008259.1:0-21949 GCA_032467955.1 Pseudoxenodon macrops | reverse complement strand
TTCAACCCTTTCTCAATTTCTCTCTGCTTCTTCCTTCTCTTTCTCCTTCTCCCCTCAGCTTTCCCTACCTCCTTCCTTCCTCTCTTCTACCCTCTCCTCTCCCCCTCTCTCCTCTCTCCAAGATATGCCCCTTCAGATGTGTTTTAGGGCTAACATCCGAGCGACTTCTCCCTCTACTTTTCCCACATCTATATTAATAACATCAGTTCTCTTCTATGCTAATACTTCTTTAAATCTAATCCTTTTAGGCATATATTTACAGTACTGCCTCCAACGGTCAAATACTTTGTCGCCTAGTTTCAGTCTCTTACTTTGTTATCTTCTTTCCATTCCATAAATATTAATTATCTTCTAACCATATTAATTTTCCACCCAAACATAAAAATCTCCCCAAATCTTATAATATTCTGAATCTTGTCTTAATTGTCATTGCTAACCTGTTCATTTCTGCACAATCCAATAATTTCCTAATCACTTCCCCCTCTGAGGGGTTTTTCAATGCTATGCTGGCCCCACCTACCCCTTCAGGATTGGTCTTATTATCGGGACAGGTCGTATTTTCGGGGAAACACGGTATCATTGTACTTTTGCAAGGAATTTGAGCAGCAATCAATGCTTCACTAACAGAATAACATTTATCCATTTTTGCTTATACAGTCAATCTTATTTCAGTGTGATGTCTCTGTGTAGAGTGGTCTTTTGGGTTATAGGAAGAAGATATTTGCCATAAACATTGGGTTTTCTTGACAGAAATCTATTAGTCTTATATTTATTTATGCACAATGCTAAATTTCCACATTGTTCCTACTGCTATAGTATTCCACTTTCAACATTAGTATTTTAGTTTCCTATAATTATTTTTGAATTATTTCAGCAAGTTGCCAAAGAGCTGTTCCAGTTCCGTTTTTTCTTTATATGTAATTAAAGCAGGATATCTTAGGTCA
This sequence comes from Pseudoxenodon macrops, assembly GCA_032467955.1. Taxonomy (NCBI): domain Eukaryota; kingdom Metazoa; phylum Chordata; class Lepidosauria; order Squamata; family Pseudoxenodontidae; genus Pseudoxenodon; species Pseudoxenodon macrops. The sequence goes on along the minus strand of JANHFT010008259.1, from coordinate 21,005 downwards.
TCCAAAAATGTATACTTATTTTGTTAAAAATATGGCTACTCCATTTCTCCTGTTAATTTCTTACCTGCAAAAGAACTTGTAATGTTCTTCTGATATGAAATTATCCATTCTGGTCCATTTGATTCCATTGATTCCCAGAATGTCAATAACCAGCATCAAGTTTGCTTTGGCGTGTAGTTCTACCAGTCAATAAACCTTTTAAAGGATTAAATTTTACTGGTGACATCATCAGCCAGATATCCTTGCACCTTTAATCCAGTCACATTGTAAACATCAGTGCTGCTCCCTCTTGTTTTGTGATCATGAGAAGTTTGTGTGATATTTCCAAATCTGAGAGTTCACTTGTAAGCATCATGTAGACATTGCCCTGATTGGAAATGTCCACTGAAGGTTTTTGGGCAGAATACTAGGATTTCCTAATTCAATGGTAGACAATGGTACAGCCTTGCCTCTTTAAATGTCTGGCTGTTACAAATATTCTTTGTCCTGTTGGACTTCTTCATATCACTAACTCTCTTTTACAATTGCATTTTTTAATTGTACCATTCTCTCTATTCAGAATGGTTGAGGAAGTTATGTCTAGACCAGGTGTCAGCAACCTGTGGCTCCGGAGCCACATGTGGCTCTTTGGGTCCTCTGCTGTGGCTCCCTGTCGGGTGATCCCACCATTGGCATTGGCTCAGCCCCTCGCCCTCCCCTCCCAGTCACTCCTCGCCTGGCCTGAGAAGGTAAGGGCAATGGCGGGAGATGGAGAAGTGGCTAGGGCAGAGACAGAGAGATACAGAAAGAGGGAGAGAGAGACATAGAGAAATACAGAGAAAGAGAGGGGGCTCCCGGTGTTTTCTTTTCTGTGGGAAACGGGTCCAAATGGCTCTTTTAGTGTTTAAGGTTGCCAACCCCTGGTCTAGCATATTGAGGAGAAGGATTAGGAGTGACAAGATAGCTGTCTTCTTGTACTGTCACAGAGAAGAGAGAATTGACTTATTTTCCAAAGCACCAGAGGGTAGGGCAAGAATTAATGGGTGGAAGTGTGTTAAAGAGAGATCTACCTAGAAGTAAAGAGAAATCTTCTGACAGTGTGAACAATTAATCAATGGAATAGCTTGCCTCCTGGACTTGTGGGTACTATGGTATATCACTGGAGATTTTCAAGAATAGACTGGATATTTGTGTAGTAAAGAAAATGTACATCAAAAAAGGATGAGAATGCTATATCAACATGCCTCTGATTACAGAGGACAGGAATAGACCTTCCTCTTTACTTTGTCAGTCCATGAAACGTGGTTGAAAACTCTGAGGGACAAAACCAATTGATAAGATTAAAAACTTTTGATTAACTTCATTTAAAATACAGTATTGGGCCTCTTTCTAGACTACAGATGATGTTTATAACAAGCTTTCTTTCTTGAATGCAGTGAGTTTAAATGCAGTGCCAATAAACAAAATGGTATAGATATAAAAAAGAAAATAATATATTTTGAATTCCAAAGAATTCAAGAAAAATATTTTTTCCTGTGGCAACGTTGGTTCAGTACAGAACAAACTCATATCAGAAGCTAATCAGAAGATGAGAGAACATTGTCATCAATAAATCACTTGTCCAAAATGTGACCCCACCATTTATCTGAGACATCAACTGACGCTGCCTCAGATAAATTGCTGAGGAGTGAAGTGAAGAATGACTTGGTTCTTTGTAGCTGAATGAGTGTAGCAATGTGTTGTATGATGGACAAAGTACAAGTATCACTTAGGGTTTTGTGATAATGATGCAAACATTTTGCTAGCTGTTAAAATCCCATTAGGTGATCAATCATTTAACTTTTCTGCAAGAATTTAAACTTTTCATTGAAAAATATACTGTATCTCCTCAATTATAAAAAAAAATCCAGGAACCTGAAGGTATCTGTGCATACCATCATTATTGAGGAACTATTTTTCCTACTCAACATTGGTAATCCTGTTATATGTGTCATACTATCATACTGATCTGCAGTAGTTATTTTTCATTAAGCTAATTTCCACTAAAATAATGGTCTGCAATCAGATTGAATCATAGTTCAAACAGAAGACTCATTGAATTTAATGGGTCTTAAGTTCACTGCTTGAATTACATGTAGCTTATCCAGAGTCACAAATCATTTGCATGTAAATTTTAGATAGAGGAAGTGACCTTCTTTTAGAATGCTAATTAGTCTAACGTCTCATCGTTAGATTAGCCTGTCCTCTGGTTATATATCAGTTTCCATGAGATCATCTTTCTTCGATTTGATGAAGAGATGCTTCATTTTCTACCACTCTTAAGTTTGAAAATGGCACAAGATAGGAATAATGAAAATTAAAAAAGCTAAGCATGTTTAGATATAAAATGACAACAGACTGATCAAAGTACAAGGTTATTGGCTAACAAATGTACTAAAATAAAAACTATGTGCTCTATGTATTCTTATCCCCTCTAGTCAAATTCCTTGTGACTCCAATGTTAGGAAAGTCACTGTTTTCCTACTGTTCTTAGCAATGGGGTGACATATTGATCTTCAAAAAATGGGGGTTTTCATCAAAAGATGGGAGGGAAGGAAGAAAGAAAAAATTAAAACTTTGTTCCCAATAGTTTTAATCAAGGTAATACTTCCCTGTTGCTAATAGTATTATATGTATTGCTTAGGCTCCACTGATAATATTCTGTTCAGAGGCCCAATAATGTGGCATTCAGTTCAAATGTTTGCTGCACTCATAATAATGCATGATATTCTAATCTCTTTATGCTTTCTAGCACAGTCCATTCTAAAATATAAATGATTAAACCTAAGACTCTTGAACACAAAGCATTTGCTCTTTTACTCAATTCCAGTCCCTCCTGGACAAAATGGGTACATATCAAGTTTTCTCCCTGTATTACATTACTTGAGACATTCCTCTAAGCCCAGCCATACACACATTATACTTTTTGTTCTTTGGAAGTGGACGCCTCATGTACTGTGAAGGATTCCCAAAATTGAACTGGTCCCAGTGACCAACCCAGATTGAATCCTTCCACACATTATCACCATGGGATGACATAATTGTGTCACATGTTATAAAGAGCAGTGCTGAGTTGACGTAACACACAAAACTAAAACAAAGCATGTTATATTTTAGTATGATGTTCTTCAGGCAAAATGCATGAATAGAGGGAAATGTAATTTCAGTGGTCCTGCACATGTCATATGTGTATGTCAGATGTGGCTGAAATATTGCATAAGCAGGAGTACTTCTTAACTATTCATTAAAGCAGCACCTTTTTCAGCCTTTGACATAAGCTTCAAAAAAAGATGTAGCTGCCTTATCAATCATTTTCACTCTAGTAAATTGACTTCTTAAAACAAAATTATATTTTTCTAGCCCAAGTGGATTAAAAAAAAGAGGCTCTACCTTAATGAATAGCTGAAAAGTGTGTTCATATGAGTACCATGTGCTTCTTTTGAATTATGTCCAAAATTTCAACAATCCTTTTAGTTTCGCTCACCTATAAAAATACCCAATTCAATTCTAAGAAGAAAGTGCTTTGCAGTACCTGTGAGTAGGGATGTTGTTTCAAAGTAGCTATAACTTTGCTAGGGATGGGGAAATTTTCAAAAATTTAGATAACAGCAATATAGGGAACTCTTTGCTGCCATCAAATTATCATCTTGATTTTTTGCAGCCCAAATCTGACAGCCTCACCTCAAGGACCACCAAACTCTTGATTGAATTGTAAGGAGTCTCTTTCCGTTAGGCTGACCATGCTAAGAACCCATACCGTTCAATACAGCAACCTAGATTTTTAAACTTTATTTTCTCCTTAGTTTATTAAGTTTAAGATTAATATAATATCCATATATTCCAGTGGCTTTCAGTGGGACTTTTCAGTGCTACTATCTAAACCAAATATTGATTGGATGACAATGAACCAAATTTAAGGACTCATAAATAAGAAACGGAAAGAGACACTTGATTCTTCCTCACATTCCCAGTCACATACACAGATACATATACTATATTTGCAAATCTTTTAGGTCAGTAAAGCTTACTCAGAGCTTCTTGTACGCTTACATACCTTGAAGGCAGATAATAGAATAACAAAAAATTGCTGTCACTGTGTTAACCATGCTGTTTGTTAAGTTTGAAAGCTCCGTGAGACATGATTCATACTGGGAAGTTTTAAAGTTTATTTATATTTCCTGTTTTGACCATCAAAGATCATTGCATGAATGGGTCATAGTCACAATACTTTATAGAAAATACTGTAATTGAAAGGAAATAGCGCAGGGTAAGAAACTTTGGACACAAATTGAGCATAACTATGAATGTATTGTTATTTATTCACTATTCTAAATTTGTAATACATCTTTCCTCCATACAACTTAAGGCAGCTTGCATAGTTTTCTTTTCTTACTCCTGCTATATTATGTTTACATCGTTTTTGCAAAATATGAATGATCCAACATCTCTAAACTGGATCCCTGGTTAGAGATGGATTTTAAGATGTGTTTTAAGTTTTTGTCCAAATTTCTAGGAGAGGGCAAAGTAATTTTTTAAAAATATGTGTACATAGTGACTTTTTAGATAGCCACAGGCCAAACTAGGCAAGGAAGTAACATAAAGTGGATGAAATTACATCAGAAACAGCCTGGGATTTTCTTTTTCCTGCTTTACTTTTGGTTGGCAGTGGAGTTTATCTTTCTTAAATGTTTATAAGCTATTTTAGACTTATAGTTTTCAGGTTTTTCTCGGCTGAAAATGAGAATGAACTGAAATTTAGTTCGACAAGATTTCAGGACCCGCAGAAATGATACAGGGATCACATAATGTCCTTGTATTATAAATTATTCACCTGGCTGAAACCACAATGGATACTGACTCTGGATGTCTAGCAGGTAGCAGGCTCTCCTTTTAGTAGATTCAAAATTGTTTATGCTTTATATCTTATCTGCATGTTAAGAAGCTTTAATGTACTGCTTAAGATTTATCTATCCCGTGATTATTTTCAAGTAACATATACCATTCTGATTTTTTTGAGTGAACGTTATACTTTCTCCACATTTTTCAGGATATGACACTAAGTAAGTTGACAAACTGAGACAAATGAAACACTGGGCCAAATGCAATTATAGGACAACCCTCAGCTCACAGCACCAGATGTGGCATCTCCGTTCCTTTTATTTATTTATTTTGCCATCCCCACAGTCATCCATATTCATATTAACAAAGTTATACAAAAAATAAAGTGTGTCACTTGGACACATTGCTTATCTATACGCTCCCATAAACTGATCAAACATCTCTTCATGGTTATTAAGCATGTTTTTGTAATTTTGGAAGTCCCAAGACAAGGAGTTCAACATGTGGGAAGAACTGGTGCCTAGTTTGGTGGTAAATATATTTGTGCCATCACTATAATTCCCCACCTTTCTAAATTTCTCATCCACAAAGTGTGAAAAAAAATGAGTTACTTCTAAGGTTCAATTTGATTTGCTCCACCCAGAGCTCAATCACAGATTTAAAAAAATTAGGTTCCTTTGTTTTGTTTGTTCCAACACAAAGAGAGAGGAAAGTAGACCTCAGAATTATTAGCAGAGGATTATTTGAATATAGAGCAGAGATAAAAGCGAAGAGATTCAATGAGCACTAATCTATGCCTGGCAACCCACACATTAATCACATGCCGATTACTTTATTAGTCATCTCTTTATCAATGCTTTCAGCCCACACTGGCTCCTTCTGCTGTAAACTTTAATTAACCAGAGAAACATTGTGTAGGAGATACTTAAACTAAGAATGGTGAAGAAAGATGGTGATGATGAGAAAGACATTCAAGGAACTTGGAGTATATTTAAGAGAGAGAGAGAAAATAATGCATGTAATCAGTATTTTTCTTTTAACATCTCATAGAATCTGCAATGTAGGTTTCATATTGTATTTTTCTCATCAATATTTCACTACAATATTGGAGCCTACATTTTTTTTTTAAACAGCTACAAGAATGACTCACAACTCAACAAAATTACTGTTGTTTGCTGTTATATATTATTTTTCTTACTCCAAAAGGGCAATTGTCAGGTCAAAGTCAAAACAGCATGGCATAATATACTACAGTGTTTTGCATCTACTTCTACATGATTGTTTACATCTTAACACAGCATCATAATTTTTCCTTTAAAAAGTATAACATTATTTAACTGTTATTTATTTAGTTATAGGGGTATTTTTATTTTGTCCTATACAGGTAGTCCTCAACTTATATCCATTTGTTTAGTGATCATTTAAAGTTACAACAGCACTGAATAAAGTGACATATGACTGCTTCTCAGACTTATGACCATTTGCAGCATCCCCATGGTCAGGTGATCAAAATTTGGGGTCACTTTTTGCAACCTTCTGACAAGCAAAGTCAATAGGAAAGTCAGATTCTTAATAACTGTTACTAACCTATTTACAGTGATTCACTTAACAAGTGTGACAAGAAAGGTAATAAAAACTCATTTAGCAAGTGTCTTGCTTAGCAACAAAAATTTCGGGGCTCAATTGTGGTTGTAAACTAAGAATTACCTTTGTTGCAAGATTTGTGATAACATTATTCATATTGTCCTTAATGACAACAATGATAAAATCTAACCAGAATAGTGGAAGATGGTTATTGTTGCTGCAAGTGAGTTGATTTAAATTACCAAAGGAAGGTCACTTCTTTAGAGTTGTCCAGGCAGGAAATCAAATAGACAAGACAAGACAGCTAGAATTAAAAGTGAATTTGCTCATGCACAGGAAAGCACTGGGCTATGCCTCCTCTGTGCCAGTGAGGGAAACCAAAAAGACATTTCAGTCTCAACATGTTGCTTTCCAGACATTCTTGATGATGAAAGGCTTCTGGGCAGTGGCCTAAAGCATTTGCTACATTCTTGAAGAGACATTTGCTCATATCCACTTGGAATTTGACATATTTAGAGCAGGACCTGGAGAGGTGTGGGATAGGACCCTTGGTTAAGTTTTACTTTGGGACATCTGAAGATGTGGAAATCATTTGTCTTGTCCACTATGTAAATAAGATTGATCAAATTGGTTTTTAAGATCAAACAGAGGTAGATTGACAGGTAGGTTCAGACAGTGATTTATCACTGTTTGAGACGGTCTCTCTTGCTATGAATGATGGCAATAGTGCAATTCTTCTAAAGAAGGAATCCAAAGCAGAGTGATCTTATGACAAAATTTATGGGGCTTGAAAAGACCAACTAACTTTACATGTTCCTAGAAGTTATTCAATGGTCAAGTTTCACATTGGCTTTTTACACCAAATTGTTTTGGTTGCCTGGCAAAACGCACTGTATGAGAAAGATAGGTGGGATGAAATTATTATTAAGCAAGATAGTTGGCAAATGTAACAAATAAATAAATAAATGAAAAGCAGTTCTAGGCTGACCGTAAGAGAAACTAGACTTTTCCACATTTCTGGCCCCACCAGCTTGTCTTTGAAACTATTCCAGAGACCATCCAAGATGTGAGGTTTTGCCCCTTGTTATTTAATGTTGCTGCACTGACCCAATAAAGTGGTAGTATCTACAAAAAAATGAATTTGACCATCTTTCTGTTTGATATTAAATGGCAGGCATTTCCAATATATTTTCATTTGGGTGTGCGTGAGATAGCAGTATGTCACTTTAAAGTGCAGCTGTGAATTTAATTACAGCACTTATAAAAAGCTGTTAGAAGTTAGACTGCTCACTGTTCCAGAAATTATTGGTATTTTAAAGATTTTAAAAAAAAATCAATTTCTAAATCAAAAAATACTTTTGGAATGGTAAGATTTATTTTCCTTCCACCCGTATGGCAGGGAGATTATGGATGACTTTTATATTAGAAAAGAAAGCTGCAGAATGGAAAATAAATTGCATCCTAAAATGGAACAACTTCTGCTGGACAACTTGTATGGGGCAATATTTCTCATTTTGGTATTTAAGCTGTTACCTCCAAATTTGATTGCTTTCAAATATTTCACTAAATTTGTTAAACATCAATTGTGTTTTATAAATTATAACAAGCCACAATTGCTTGATTCACACAGCATGCTATAACAAATAAACCATGCAGTATATAATTTTGGTGCATCCAAAGTATTGTTGGACAACTGTTCTTTTAATTCAAGGTAACATGACAAATGATGAAGGGAAATGAGATTTGTAGTCTAACAGTATGTGGGCCACGGGCTCCTTATTCTTGATTAAAAATGTTCCCCAACTGCATGAGAATGTTCTAATCCATACGTTTATAGGGAAATATTACATTAAATGTTGCACTTTCATTTATTGAAAAGAAGACTATTGGACTAAAGGGGACTGCTTAATAAATTGTAGGATATGACTGCACTGCAAATCTACTCATGACAGCATCTGGTTACTTAAAGAGTTTCCTATGGATTTCACCTTAGATATTTTGTGGCTGTATTTTTGGAAAAGGCCATCAGTCTCAAGTCTTTGGGAAGCCATTCAGATACATAGGAGCTTCCATATAATATAATATAATAATGGCATTCTGCAAGGATATGTAGATGTTGCACAGGAATATCTGTTTCCACTTTTCCTTGAGCATAACACAAGCATGATTTAAAAAAAAAAGTGTTCCTGTAAAGTTCTACTTGCATGAAACTTACGGGTAATCTGTCAGAAGGTGCTCAGGACTTTGTACTTTTCATAGCAATCGTAGAGCTGCCCATCAAAATGAAAGTTGACAATTATTTAGACAGGAAGATTCTGGACTACACTTATTAGGATGAAATCTGACCCTTGAAGCATAGTATTCCTATTTGGGCTCATGATAAAACCAGAAGAACAGCAGCTGATCTAATTCATAGCAGGGAAATGCTCTTCACACATGAATTTCAAAGTACCTTATGTTTGTCAAATCATTTTTGAAGTCTGTACTAAAGAAATGTAATCTTAAGCATTCTCTTTCAGGAATAGAGCCAAATAACTTCTTAGGTTTTGGGATGGAAATGAGGAAATAAGTGGGGTAAAAACTGGAAAGACCTTAGTAGTAAATTTGGAATGAATCCAACTGAAGCTTGGAACAGGTAAGAATAATGTTTTCTTGCTGGTACTGCTGGATTTCTCTGAAACATATGAATCTGTCATCTATAGCATCCCTTTGGATTGACTGAGTAGATTGCACTTAAAATATACCATTTCTGGTTCCTATTCTTGCTGGAGAGTTATTCTGAAAAACTGGACTTGGGAGATTCCTGTTTAGTGCCATGATGATTCTCCTGTTGTGTCTTTCAGAATTTAAGTTATCTTTATTATTTTTTATAATTTATATGAAATTACAAAGAGAAGTCAGCTGAAAAACAGATCAGATAATAAGGATTCAGCACAGTATTTATAATAATCTACACCAGGGGTGTCAAAATTGCATCATCACGACTGTGTCATGTGATGTATTGTGACTTTTCCCCACTTTGCTAAACCAGGCGTGGGCGCGGCCAGCACGTGATGCATCCGGCCCACAGGCCGTGAGTTTCACAGCCCTGATTTACACAACCTAAGCCTTTGACCATCTTTGACTGTCGATCCAATTACACAGATTCCTTTCAAGGGCAGCTGTTTAGTCTTGTTGTGGCATAAAGCTGGAACCCATGCTTTGTAGTTTTTCAAATTCTCCTACCTCCTGTTGAAGTTATTGAAATGTTCATGGATCTTGATAATCTATCTATGTAAGTGCACAGATAGTTTGACGTGATTAGCAGTACTTGTGTGCTTTTGAATTGAACCTTGTGTCCAGTATGAAACAGTGCATGTTCCATTATTGCTGATTTTTCTGGTTGTCTTAGACAGCAATAATTCTTTTCATGTTCTTTATTTTAATATTAATACTGTGCTTTGTAGTTCCAATATATACCTATCCAGTGGTGAAATCCATTTTTTTTTACTACTGGTTCTGTGGCCGTGGCAGGTGAAGTATACTGTAAAATCTCCATTCCCACCTCACTCCAAGGGAAGGATACTGCAAAATCTCCATTCCCAACCCACTCTGGGGCCAGGCTACTCAAATTTCCACTACCGGTTCTCCAGAACCTGTCAGAACCTGCTTGATTTCACCCCTGTACCTATCCCTAACTGCAATAGAAGCAGTAGACCCCTGATGATTTCACCCCTAAAAAGGTATTTTCTCCCACCAAAATTCCCCTTCACATTTTAAATTATCTTTGATTTTTCATTTTATTATTTTAATTATTTTTCTTTATTCTTTTTTACACTTTAAGCTTATGCAATGTAATAATAAAAAGACATAAAAGAAGAGACTCAGAATACCTTCTGCCCTCCAGACTCCCTGAAGTATGAGTTAGAGAAAACATGAATAAATCTCTCCCCCGCCCACCAGACCCCAAACCAATATCCCAACAATCCTCCCCACCTCAAAGTCACTCCTGCCAAAGCACTCAGCAGCTTCCCCCACCCCCATCCTTTCCCTGCAGGGAAGCATGTCCCTGCAGGGAAAGGATAGCTAGGTTTTTGTTTTTTTTTGTTATAATTAGCATTGAGCCTATTTGAAAGGTATCTACAGTATTCACTATTTACTGCCAGACTCAAAGAATTGATTTTATAAGGAATTGCTGAGGCTCAAACATTTTCCAAACCACTTGATCAAAATGTGAGATTTTACTATCTTTATATTAAAAATATGCACATCGGTGTTTATGACACTCAGACTTGAGAGTAAAAAATGGGAACAGGAGTGGGGAAATAGCATCTGATATGTAGATGTATTCTGAATGTATGAAACTTACCATTTCATGCAACTCCCAGGAGGGAAATACATTCTGGGATTCAATCAAATTGAGATTTTAAAAAAAACAGTGTGTTAACTGAAATGCTAGTTTGTCTGGGAGGTTTCTGATGATGCATCACTGGATGAGTCACTGTGCAGTGAATTACTCATAGCTGTAATACCCTCAATTTCTTCTGGACCGAGATTTACCTGATCTTGCTGAAAAATTATATGCTTGTGAAGTCAAAATGATTAGGGGGGTTCATATAGCTCCCAAACCCTTGAGCTATATTAATCCAGGGTATGCCAATTACTTGCCTGGAGACTGCATAGAAATGTACTCTCTGCACAGGGATCCCATCAGAGTAGCTTGCACTGTGGAAGCAAACAGGCCAGTGGAAGAAGACAGCTTGTCCACTGACACAGATGATGAATGCCACAGGGGGACAAAACAAACTGTTCAAGCTTATTGCTATTTTAGATTCCAATCAGCAAACTAGAATATTCCCAGCTATTATTCCATATAGAGAATCAGCATATGGACCATAGGGTGATTTAACAAAAAGATTCATTGTCTTTAGGGACACATTGTCCCTAAAACTCTTAACTGATTTTTCACAGATCAGTCAAATAATTTTGATAATGAAGTAAAGGCACAATAGGGTTATATCATTTAGCCAAGTATTAAAGTACAGTGTTTTTCGGATTATAAGACGCTCCAGACTATAAGACGTACATTAGCTTTAGAGGAGGAAAACAAAGGGGGGGGGAATCATCTGCCTCTGCCTTCCAGCAATTTGCCTCCTTGAAGCAAACAGCCTGATCAGCTTTAGCACAGAGTAATTTAGCACGAGCAGCTGATTGGCAGTTGGATCGGCCTCTAGGAATACTGACAATCAGCTGTTCCAGGCTGTGGTGATTGGCGGTGATAGGTAGTGGCGGCAATCCCCGTTGCCTGGAACAGGCTGAAAACAGGACGCGCGGAGGCCAATAATGGGGCATGCAGAGGCCAAAAACAGGAAGCGTAGAGGACAAAAATGGGGCATGCGTAGAAGGTGATAGGCGGCGGCAGCGATGGGTGGTGGCCATTCCAGCAGTCTAGAACAGCTGATCAGCAGTATTCCAGGAGGCCAATCCAACCGCCAATCAGCTGGTCGTGCTAAAGCTGACCAGGCTTTTTACTGTTTGCTGCAAGGAGGCAAATTGCTGGGAGGCAGAAGCTGAAGAGAGGGGGCCAGTGAGTGGGTAGGGCTTCAGCAACATTCGCTCTGTAAGACACACAGACATTTCCACCCACTTTTTTTTTGGGGGGAGTGTGTCTTATAGACCGAAAAATATGGTATATTAGAAAACTATTTTTCCCTTTGGTTTTAGATGCTTAGTTTGACTTTGATCAAATACTGAAACTAGAAGATGGTGACCTTCAGAAAGTCACATCAACTTGGCATTTATAACATTTTAAATCTGGTATCAGGAAAACTGGTGATTGGATGGATAGTTTTTGCCAATATATAAAAAGGTCCTATTTGGGCGGTCCCCATACCTGAGTCAAAAATAGGAGGCCATCTATTGTAAGACATCAGATGCCAATCTTCTAATTGAACAAGTTTGTTGGGAACATTAGCCTACATCTGAATGACCCATGGTGCTCATCAATTTTTGTATTTTTTTATAGCAATCTTGCAGGGTTAGTAATAGTGTTTGAAAAATAAAGGAATATTAAGGCTAATTGAGACGTTCCTTTTTTTTCCCCAAGTGTGCAAATTCATTCTTACAGTATTTTTATGGCTCTCTAAAATGTATACATGTAACGTACATATCTAGAAGTATCTAGAGTAGAAAAGGCTATTGTAATACCATCCTTATCAATATTTAGTTTGCAACTAGTTCTTCCACAAATATTTACTGAACAGCATAATTTTTTGTGTGTTTTCCACAATTGTTACAATTCAAAGAATAGTTTAAATTCAAAGAATGTTGAGTACTCACTTTCAGCTATTAACTCACAAAATCCAATCTTTTCGCAGGATTCATATCTGTGATTGATTTCAGTAATCAATCATAACCATCTCAAACAATAGTAGATGAGAGAAAGCATATTTTATTAATAAAAATGCAATGTCTACAGAAAAAATACTGCATGATTTAATTATTACACAGGGATTGGCCATGCCAGTTATTTTTATTTTTCAGTGGTTGGACAACTACATCATTCCTTTCAACTATTTTATGTTACTCACTGAAGGTATATAGATACTAATGTATACAGATACATACACCCAAAAAGAGAATGTTTACATAAGATGGCAGAAACTGCTACAGTAAATACAAACTAACTCACTTTTTCTTCTGCTCATTGCTTCCTCTGCCCATTCTCTTATGTTTATTGTTAAATATCACATACTATGACTCATTCCTGGGAGTGGCTTCTTTCAGATGAACTATGGCTTGTATTATCTTTGTTCCTTTTGGCTGTACAAATTGGTCATCAGTAGCTCTGTGGGAAGAAACTCCTTTATTAGTCATATAATCAGATAGGCAATATTAGTGTATTAATATCTAAGGTAGAATCATCTCTTTTGATCAATAACCATACCACAGAGTAGAATGAAGGAATATTTTCACCTTAATGTATGTGTGTGTGCCTTCAACTTAGCCTTGACTCTGGCAACTGAAAGTTTCATGGCAAGATTTTCAGAAGTGCTTGCCATAGCCTACTTTCTAAGACTAGGAGAAAGAGATTGGCCCAATGACCTAGCTGGCTTTGTGCCTAAGACAGGACTAGAACTCACAGATTCTAGCTTAATGCCTTAACAATTACATTAAACAGGCTCTTATGTATGTTATATTCCTGATTTTTTAACCAAGTTCTATTTGTAATCTTCTGATACTTTTTTTTACTGAAAACAAAACAAATAAATAACATATCAGAAGCCTACAATTTGTAAAGCATTTTCCACCAGATTAGTTTTATTGTATCTAAGCAATCTCATTGCTACAACATACCAATACTGTATACTGTGATATAGACAAATATTCTCATTGCACTGGCATTTAAGATTTAATTTCCAACCTATTAATTCTTACTTTCATATGAACCAACTTTAGTCTAGTTATGCCAATTATTTGACATATATTCTCATTCATTTAACCCACACTTTTCCATACATCACAGGTGTCAAACTCGCCGCGTCATATTGCCATCACATGACGTTTTGCATTGTTTTTCTCATTTGCAGAGCTGGGGTGGGTGTGGCCTGTGCGTGATGCATCCAGCCTGCAGTTTGATACCGCTGCCATACATGATCATGGCATCTCTAAATGTATTCATCAGTTCCATTCCTCAAGATCAGACCATCTTCATTCAGATCGACTGCATGTGTGCCCTTTAGGTTTTATGATTCGTTCGCCCGTTCATTGTATTCCTATGCCATAGTTGCCACCAGATGGGCCCACATATTGATATCTGCTACCTATCATACATTTGGTCAATTAAGAGTTTCATGCAGAGAAATATAGCCTAGGCTATCAACTTCCATCATACCAGCACCATTTCCTGCTAATAGTAAAGACAGTGCCGACATGTTTTGGCATATTTTGACTATTGTGCTAAAGTACAATCACAGGCCATTTTTTGAAGCATATTCATGCTATTCTATGTAATCTAGAATCTTTAATTGTCTAAAAACTATCTTACAGACTATTACTCACATCCCACCAATTAGGAAATATATACAAAGCACTGACACATTCAGGATATTCACTGTCTTGTGGCATTTTCCATATGGAAGGTTCATCAAATATGCAGGGTTACGTGGCCAGTCTACTATAGCATTCCTGGCTAGAATGCAGTTGGTTGAGATTATGTCACAAAATAAGGGTCAGTTTCCCTGACCAATATGGAACAATTAATGAATATATTTAAATATATTAGTCATGTGGTTATTTCACCCAAAATTACCAATAAAGATGCTTAATTCATTTAGGCTAATTGCAGTACAGGAAAGCTGGATTCACAAATTGTGCAAAGTCATAATGTAGTTTATTGTTTTGGTTTTATGTGCTATGTAAATGTAGTCACTGTTGTAAGTTATGATTTGTGGCTTATAACCAGATGGCATAGCAAATATATATGAAGCCAGTTTAAATACAGACTGAGGTTCTAAGAAATAATCAGACTATTACTGGTATACTAAAACAAATAAGCCTGGTTCTAAACTATACCATTCAATTTCCATAAAAATAAAGAAAAACACTATTCACACAATGAAGTTTTGACAGGAAAGAGGGTTTTCTACTAGTTTTCTTTAATATGGTAATTTTGAGAATTCTTTTGCTTAGAAAGAATTCAGTTACAACTTCTAATGTAGGTCTCAGCTGCAATTCTGTCATCACATGGCTGTGGTCTCAATTGTTTTAAATCAGTTCTATGGGCTTGCATAAGATACTGAGACCCAGAGGAGATACCACATTTTCATCTACTATATGAATCAAGCCAATTAGACCAGACTTTGCCAGGATTGTGGGACAGACCAAATACACCTCAATCACTTTCCTGGAATGTGATTTATTATTTTAAATTAATTTACACTGACTGAGTTCCATGAATTCTCTTACCCATGATCACCTTAACTATCGACTTAAATTCAGTTTATCTATTTCTGGGTAGTAATCATGTTTGCAAAAACTATTGCAACAGTTTGCAAAAATTATTAAGCTGAAATGTGATTGGCTAGTTTGTAGTTCAGAGTATGCAGGCACAATATAACTTGAGGGTTGTGATAAATGATAAATAACATTGGGTAAAATGGAAGGGAGCATCCACATGAATCAGCAGGTTGATATGACCAAACGTTGTATGGTCATTAGGACAGCTACATGAAACATTTAAACCCAGTATCCAAAGGTTGGTTTTGTGTGGCTAGTTTTTGGCTTAGAACGTAATGCAAACTGTTGTGATTTGTAAACCATGGTGGCAGAGCAACTTTTGTTTCTAAAAGAGCTTTTTTATTGAACATCTTTTTGAATAAAGGAACATTTCACACAAAAAGGGATATTATGCACTATAAGCTTATAAAGGAGATCAGTTTCTTTGCTTCTAGTAATTGTCACATCCGAGTAGAACATCTTGTTTAAGTAACTTAAAACTTTTTTTACATTGCCAACTTTCTTCAACCATTGGAACTCCAGTCCAGAAGAAAACTAATTTCCTGTTTATATATTATGTGAATTTCTTTTCTTGCTTTGTACCTTCTATGATTCCCCAGTTCTCTTGATTGCTTAAAGTAATGTTTACCAAAATTTCAACTGAAATAGAATGGAAATCTACTTTTGATAAGAGAGTCTGAGAGAGTGAAATCCACACTCTTTTTGATCAGCATTACCAGTGTTGGATGAAAGTAGATGCTCCCATTCCTGCTTTGTAAAAAAATTAGCAACCATTTTAGATTTTGGAAAGCTATTGGCTGAATTTAAATATTACAAAGTGTGCCTACTTCCAGCTAGTACCGTAGTAAGTAATTAATCAATTTTTCCAGTTTTAGTATTTGTAAAATGCATATTTTAATCATATCAAGTTTTATTATGGTTTTCATTTGATGTCTCAGAATTTTGGGGGTGGAGGTCCTTTTTTAAATTGGCAATTTAAAGTGAAAATTGATTTAGCCAGAATTGACAGATCACAATGAATCAAAACCAAGTCTACTTTCTGACTTAGTACAATACATGAATGCGCTGCTTTACCATATGACATGGATGGAATGGTCATATCTGCTTATCCATCAGAAAAGTGAACCTATGGCTGCTTGCATTTTAATTGTTTGTGTGGCTGGGTCACAATATTTAGCTCAAAAAATTTAAAAATAGTCAGACAATTGACTGTTTTCTGAGCTCAACAGCTCAACAATTTATTAGAGTTACTATGCCACAATTTCTTTTTTCTATTAGTCAAACAACTTTCATTGCAACATACCCAGTAGATTCTCTGCATTATCACTATCAGTGTTTTAGAAACGAATGTCTGAAAGTACTATGATTATAGGGATATGGGATATATTATATCTTTCTTCCAAATCTGCTGGTTTCCATTGTTGTTATTTTATTTTAATTTTACAGTACTGAAGGAATACATTAAAAATCACACCCAGAGCTACAAAAAAAAAAAAAAAACAACCCACCCATAAACCCAGGTACAGAAAAACTGAGTCTGTCAGAAGTTGAGGTAAGAACAGGGATATATTTTTTCTTTAAAAATGCAGCACAGGTGCCATCTAGTGCTCTGAAGAAATATTTATTAAATCACGGAATCACAGAATGTAAAAACTGAATTTCTTTTAAGTCATCCTGCCCAATTCCTGATACAGTACAGGGATGCACTGTGATTGTATTGCTGACAGACGAGCCTTTGATCAAAGACTTCCTTCAAAAAAGGTTTCACCAGCTCTTCAGATGGTCTATTGCACTTTTAAACAACTTTTACTGTTAAGAGTTTTTGTCTTGGTGCCCACCCAAAACCTACTTCCTTGTAATTTAAATTCATTATTTCTTGTCCTGTCTTCTGGAAAAACTCCATCAACAGAGCCCTGTGTTCTACATGAGCAAACTCCAGATTCTTAAAAACAATTATCACATTTCCCTGCACTTTTCTCTTTTCCAACACCACCAACCATTCCTTTGTTTTCCTTCCTTCCTATTAACATCTTGGTTGCTCTCTTTTGAACAAGGTCTATTTTGTCAGTATTGTTTCTAAAAAGTGGCATCCAGAATGCAATACAATATTGTAGATATGATCCGACTAATGCATAACAGAGAGGAATGTCATTTCTCTTGATGAATATTTTGTTGATAAAGTAGAATTGTGTTGGCTTTTTTTGCAGTTGTCTCACACTGTGGACTCATGTTCACCTTTTGACAGACCAATGCAAGGAGATCCTTTTTACATGTACTGTCTTCCCATCATGCCTTTGAGTCTTCCTATCAAAATAAAGGATTTTGCTTTCCCTCCCTGTGAAGTTCATTGTTCTGGTTTCTGCCCATTCTCCCGGTTTGTTAAGATACACCCATATCTTGATATCATTCACTAGACTGTTGGTTCCTCCCTCTCTTTCTAGTAAACTGCAGATCTAATAATAAAATTTTTAACTTTTCAGTCATATTTTCTAACCTCTCATCTAAAATGTTATTAAATATGAAAACAGAATGGTCTAAAAATAGAAGCTTCCAGTATATTCACTCCTTTTATATTCATTCAATTCCACTGATGTACCTTTGTTCAATCAGCTTTGTATCTATCTGATGATAGCAGAGTCCAGCCTAGATTTTTTTCATTTTCTTCACTTGGATCTCAGGTAAGACTTGGTTGAAAGTTTTGCTGAAGTCAATATACATCATGCCTATCATATTACCATGGTCAACTACATTGGCCGTTCTTCATCCATTTACCCAACTTTAATAAACATATTCTAATGGTACAGAAATTCATCTATTTGCTCTACTTTCTCACCATTTATGTATAACTAAATGTGTTTTCCCCAAAACCCATCTTACAGTTATTTCAGCTCCAAAATAAGCATTAGGGCTTATTTTGGGGAAACATGATATCAGGATGATCAGCCCAGTTGGGCACCTCACCCCCACAGTGTACACACAAGAGGCGATAAGTGGCAGGGGCTGATAGTCTGCTGCCAGTGCCACCACACAAAGACTAATCTCCTGCTTGCCCACTCCGGCACACCAAATCTGGGCTTTTCCGCAGCCCATGCAGCACATCCGGATTGCCTGCCTTTCCCGCCCCCCATGCTTCTGCGTCCATCTGCTGTCAGTGCCGCCGTACAAAGATGAACCTGCCCACCGACTCTCTGCCTCCACCTGATGCTTGGACAGGTAATCAACTCACTTGTGCTGCATTGGCTGTGGCTGGACACCATCAACCTCTGCGCTCTCACCACCTCGGGTGCTGGCCATGCCCACCCACATGACTGATTACCTTAACTGGGGCTTATTTTGGGGGCAGGACTTATATTAGGAGCACGCTAAAAATCAGGCTAGGGCTTATTTTCTGGTTAGGTATTATTTTTTTGGAAACACGGTATTACATAATTTAATATATCATAATATGTAATTACTTTGGTCTTTGATACATTAATTTTCAGATCCTTCTCACTGTATCATTCAGTGTACTTAACATTTGTTGCAAATTGTTCAGTTATCAGTCATCTGTATAGCATAATCTGTAAACAACAGTATATATTCAGCCAATATATCTCATCACACTAATTCCTTGTATATTTATCATAAGCATGTTAAAAAACCAACAGGACATTACACACCCATAGCTTAATCTTCCATCAATGGTGAATCATTCACTAAGTATTCTATTTATTCTGATGCATGTTTACTTCCATAAGGTACTATTCATAATGCATTCAACAACCAACTTTCAAGTCCATTTTTCCACAAAAAATTTATAACCAAACCTATTCAATACAAGAGGATAATCAAATCTATTCACTTTACAATATGCTTTCTCTGAATCAAAGCATGCAATAAACTTTCACATCTATACTTTTTTCAGTGATATGTTGATGAACAAAGATTTGGTTTTTACATCTCCTGTTCATCATAAAGCAACATTATACCCCCAGATTTGCTCATTGTTAACTCTTCCATTCTTTCATCAGAATTCTGCCAGACACTCTCCCAAGTGCACATCAGTTATTGCATTTATTCATGCTATTTTCTATTTTTATAACAGAATACATTCTTCAATATTTAGCATTAGAAACAGTCTTCATACAAGTTAAAAAGTCACACAGGTACACAGTAAACTTCATCCATATTTTAACACTTTTCCTATACCATTACAATTTTTCAACATTTTTACAGTGTTTAGGACTTCTTCATATATTTCAAATTCAAACCATTATTTTTTCAACCATAGCTTGTAATAGATCTATACTAGACTCGCTTTATTTCTTTATCAGTAAAATGTTAAGCTTGTTGTATGTGTATGTATGTGTATATATATATATAAATAAATAAATAATATACACATACACACATATATACACACACACTTTATTTACAAGCTTAGCTTTATCTACCTCCTATATGTGTAACAATTTCAATTCAAGAGTACCCTTTATTTATGTTCTTGTAATTAAATATATACCTTCATTTCTCTGCATACATTTTATTCATGAAATTTGATCTGTAAGATCAGGCCTTCTTCCTTCAATTCTTTTATGCCGTTAGCTGCAGAGGCACTCAGTGTCTCTGTTGTGGGAATGTAATTTCCTTGACAATTGGCAGAATGTAAGACATTCCCAATATATCTCCTCTCAGACAGATTTCAAAACTGACATCATCCTGAGGGAAAGATGCTGTGTCAATTAGGAAACTGAATTTTTAATGTGAATGTTGGCATATGTTGTTAACTTCTTGCGATAGTGATGATAGTGATAATAATAATGAAAAATACTTATCTCTTCACAGACAGAAATAGAGAAAGTCTATTTAAGATCTACTTTGAGTACTACTTTGTCCTGTTGTAGTTTTCCTTTAATCAAATTACTATTCACGTTAATTTAAGCAGCTCTAGAATTTCTCATCAGCACTATTTTCACTTTAATAGTTCAAGTGAAACATTTATTTTTACACTTTTAACTTCCTTTATTTAAAATTAAGTTTGGTTTTGTTTATCTGTTGGGAGATTAGTCTATCTGCCAAGAAGAAAATGGAAGAAAGTTGATTTCCTTAAGCCACCTTAATACGCCTCAGTGCCATATGACCAGGAAGTGATACTATAATAGATATTTCCAGACCCCTGAATCCTGGACATAATTTGTTTCAACTTCTACCCTCAAAACTATAGAGCTCTGCACACCTAGAATTACTAGACACAGGGACAGCTTTCCCCTGAATGACATCACTCTGCTAAACAACTAATTCCCATAACACTGTTGAACTATTTACTAAGACCGTATTACTATTCTTCTTCTCACCCTTCCTAGTACCTATCTCCTCCCACTTATGACTATAACCATGTTGCTTGTATCTTTACGGTTTATATTGTTTTGTTTCCTAGTATGATTTGATTGCTTATGACTATACCTATGACTATCACTAAGTGTTGTACTTATGATTCTTGAGAAATGTATTTTTTCTTTTATGTACAGAGAGAATGTGCACCAAAGACAAATTCCTTGTGTGTCCAATCACACTAGACCAATAAAGAA
>JANHFT010008258.1:175162-191807 GCA_032467955.1 Pseudoxenodon macrops | reverse complement strand
TTTTTTTTTTTTATCATAGTCGCACAGACTATTCTTATCCTGCACGTTCAGAAGAGAACGGAGCTGGCAAGCAGGTTAGTGGAGGGATGTGGCTGCCTTGGAAGGGGGGTAGGGATGTGTCTGTGTGTGTGTGTAAGAGAGAGAGAGAGAGAGATGCCAGCCATGAATAACTCCGAGGTTGGATCATCTCTCTCTTTCTCAAACACACAGACACACACACAGGTCTTCCACACACACACACCAAGGCAGCCACAACGAAAGGTGTTTGGGGTCAGGGAGAAGGCAGGCAAAGTTTGGCAAACAGCAAGAGAGGAGCGACAACCAGCTCCCAACTTAGTGCTCACACAGCCCATCCTCCTCCACCCACAGCTGTGTTGGGTTACAATAGATGAAGGGCAGGATCCAAAGGAAGGAAATTGAACCTGCAAAAGAGCCATCCTTCTTAGAGCTGGCTGCGGAGCGCAAAGCAGATCAGCTGTTTTGTGGAGGCACATGGGGCTCCTGCTGCTTTTGCAGCCACAATCGCCAGGCTTCTTGGAGACGGCAGCATAAATGCAAGGAGGCACGAGTGGCCAGTCGCCCTCCCCTCCTACCGGTACATGGGGAAGTAAGGTACCCCCCAAAATAAGACCAAGTGCTTATTTTGGGGGTCAAAAGAATATAAGACCCTGCCTTAATTTTGGGGAAACACTGTATGTGTGTATTTATGTATTTGTATCCTGCCTTTATTATTTTACAAATAACTCAATAAAGTTTTATAAGCCTTCAAGAGTGTAGGTTTGCTTGTTAGTTGTGTCCCGTCTTTTATTTTGCAAATTATTCATAGCGGCTTTACTGGCCTTTGCCAAATACCAACCCCATAGATTCACTACTGATAACACTCAGCTGACAAATGTAAACCATTTCAAATACTTGGGAAGCATCATCGGGCGATGGGTCTTTGAAGAAATTATTCCAGCATCAGCAAAGCCGGCCAAGCCCTGGAGCAAGGACTACCAGAATCCTCAACATATTGTCCATACCTCCACAAAGTTGAAAGTCTGTAAAAAACTCTGGTTATCCCACCTTCCTATAAAGATATGAGTCCTACACTCTGTACTGAAGACACATCAACTGAAGAAATTTCACATCATTGCTCTTTGCTGAACCCTTGGCATTCATTGTGTCTCTAACCTAGAGATCTTGAATCACACAGCCACACTGTCATTTGCTTCTCTGGTGAGCTACTGAGCTGAGGAAGGAAATTTTGGGGAGCAAGAAAGCTTCCTCTGGGGCAGGCATCCTCTGCAAAGCAAGCAGTAAGCAATGATGGGCAGTAGGCAAGTAAATCCTCCAAGCTCAATCAGTTTGCTCTTGGTCACCATCTTGATCATCATCAGTTGTTGACAGATTGCCCACATCAATCTATTGCTGCAAGTCAACATAGAAATTCATCCTTCAAATATTGTTTAATACTTTTGGCTGGTCTTCCTCCATATACAAAAGTTTCCATTTTTTAATGTTTTGATAGATTGTAAATGCTGTGTAAGACCATGAACAAGCAGAACATGTTCATTAGGCTGTACAAAACATTCCAAAAGGCCACTCTGAAAATTGTGTTAGTGTGAGTGACATTCTTCCTCACAATTTTAAAGTAGTCTCATCCTGTGGAAGGTTCATGT
The DNA here is from genome assembly GCA_032467955.1 of Pseudoxenodon macrops. Lineage (NCBI taxonomy): Eukaryota > Metazoa > Chordata > Lepidosauria > Squamata > Pseudoxenodontidae > Pseudoxenodon > Pseudoxenodon macrops. Next base: position 190,146 of record JANHFT010008258.1, on the reverse strand, counting down.
AGCATTTTGAAGGCTGTCTGCCTATATATTCATGGAAAGCACTTCTGCAGAAACTACAGTGAAACAGTGGTCATATTAGCAGTCCTGTTGCTGTCAGCCCCATAATAGTATAAATCCAGACTATATGATTTAAAGTTCCAGTTTATAATAGTATTCACAGAAGCAAAACAATTGCATCTAGTTGTTATTTTTTTATTTTAGAAAAATAAATTTGATTATTACCCAGATACCTACTTTTTCCCTTAGTAACTCAACGTTGATAGACTGCTTGTCTGAATTTTGATTTTTTGTCTTTGCAAGGTCCATCTAAAATATTGAAGGTCTCCTTTTAGTAATCATTAATCTCCCAAACTTCTGAAAGCCACAAAAAAATCAAGGGAATTTCCCCCCCAAACTATTATTTGTGTTGAATATGAGTATGAGAATAGTGATAGGGGGGATTTCTGTCATTAAGATGTACCAAACAAATGACAAGCAGCCGAAATTGCTACCAATATTCAACACCAACTAGTCCAATATTAGTGTTATGAGTTGAGGTATTTATTTTCTTTTGGGGATAAATATAAGAGTTGTTTTCCTCCCAGGAGTTTGCTGCTTCTATTCCCACCTTTTGCAAAGAAAGAAAGAAAAATTACTATTCTTCAACCAAATTTGAGTAGCATGATCACAGAGTGCTGGAATTGTATTTGATAATTGATGTCATTCAAGAAAGTTCATTGGAGTGGACTCCTCTCCTTTTAACTTGGGGTCTTACTTTATTTCTACCCATTGCAGGATTCTGAAAATGCTATTCTTGATTAATTGATCTGGTTATCTTTTTATTGCTTTTTTTGAAACAAATCATTTTGAATAGGAGTTTACTTGGTAGTTTAAATCCTTTTTTGTTTAATGGATTAAAATGTAACTACTGTAGACTATAAAAAGATTTCAGTAGCCAATGCATCATTTACAGATAAGTAAATTGCAGTAGTTGGCTATCACAAATTCTGAGAAAACTTCATTATTTGAACAGGTTTTTTTTTAAGTATGAATGAGCAAATGCATTAGATATGGATTATCACATTTGGCAATTACAATCTTATTCAAGGAAGGAGTAATGGTACTAGTAATCACATATCTTTCAGTTGTGGATTAATGCCTAACATATTATTGCCTTGATTATGGCATTATCTTATTTTGCATTGATCTCTTTGAAACAGGAATATTGTTTGTGATAATCTGTATGTCAACATTTAATTTAGAATTTGCAGAATGGATACCAAAGAAGAACACCAACAGAAACGCCAGGACTTTAATAATTAATTTACTTAATAAATTGCTCCTAAATACTTACAGTATCAGCAGGATACGGCCCCAGTCAGCTGGGTGAGTTCTAATGCCAGGGAAAGTTCATGTTCTGGAACATGACTCATGATGGAGTTGGGAAAAAGATGTAAATCATATAAACCTTTTTCCTCACTCTCCCCACCCTTTGGAATCCTCAGTTTGATTCTGGGATAATTAGCAAGAGAAAACAATGTTTGTATTATACTCATTGGAAAGGAAAAGATTACAAAAGAATACCGGTAAGCAAGCAAACAGTGGGGAATATACATTGAAAGGAATGCCTTGGCATGATGCTCCTGGCTTCTTAGGATACAAAATGAAGCTTTTGGGATGAAATTGATTAGAATCATGCCAATTTCAGATAGCAGTGCAAGCCACAAATATCCTAATTAACTAATTAAGGCAAAGATAAGTTTAGGAAAAAATAGCTTGTTCAAGCAATCTCTCCCCCCTACAAAAAAGGAAATCCTGTGGTGTGGGGGAAAGAAGAGGTAAATACAAAAAATATGAGTTAAGCAGTCAGCCTCAGAATAAACATTATGCATCTCAGTTTCCTAAGAAATGTACTGGTACTATTTGTCCAGTGAGTAGAATTGGTTGATTAACGTGAATAATGTGCTGCACTGCTCTATATGTATTTGTGCTGGATCACATATAGTTTGTAAGTAGTCCTCAACTTATGATAATAATTGGAACTGGGCAGTCAGTAAGTGAGGCATCATTACATCCAATTTTACTATTTTTTTGCCATGGACATTAACTAATTCACATGGTCATTAAGCGGATTTTGCGGCTAAGCACATCTAGATTCCCCATTGACTTTGCTTGTCAGAAATTGTCTCAGAAGTTCACAAATTGTGATCACATGACTGCAGGATGCTGCAACCATCATAAATGTGAGCCAGTTGCCAAGTGCCTAAATCACTATCGTGATCATGAGGGTGGTGCAACGGTTGTAACTTCGGGACTACTTTGTTCAGTGCTATCATAACTTCAAATTGATGTCAAACAAATGCTCATAAGTTGAGGACTACCTGTATCTTCTCCCAAATATCCAAAACTGATACAGGGTTGGATTTGTACAGAACAGTTGGGTTACTGAGAATGCACTGGTGCTTTGCCTGATGTTGATTGTGGTGGAGGTAAAATAAAATATTCCCAAGTATTTGAAAAACACAAAGGAGTGAAGACACCGTATTGCTTCTCTGGTTACTTAAAAATTGATTATGACTGAATATTCAAATCTCTGATATTCCAGTAATACATGTATCTATATAAACATATACAGGTAGCCCCAACTTATACAACCAAAATTGGGACCAGAATTTTTGTTGCTAAGCAAGGTAGTTAATTGTACAAGCTCTTTTTTGCCATTTTTGTTGAGTAAATCTACTTTCTTGCATTGACTTTGATTGTCAGAAGCTGATTAGGAAGGTCACATGACCCCAGGATGCTGCAATTATCATAAATACATCCACGTTGCCAAGCACCCACATTTTTATCATGTGACCGTGGAGATGCTATGAGAGTCATGAGAGTGAGGACCACCATAACTCATTTTTTTCAGTGCCATTATAACTTTAAATGGTTGCTAAACAAATGGTTGTAATTCAAGGACTACCTTATACTGTAAAACAACAGCCATTTAGATGTAGAAATATATGTTGTATAGATAGCTAAAATAACTGATGCACTAGAAAAGAACAAAACCAGAAAATCTCTTATTCTGGTAGGGGTTGAAAAAATTAGAAAAAATTTGAACTCACTGAAGAACACCAACATAGGCCTTTCTTTTTCTTAGAAAGGCCTATGTGCTAGACATTAATCTCACTTACTGAATCTTGTACTCCATAAGACGCTTTGGACCATAAGACACACCTAGTTTTGGGGAGGAAAACAAGAAAACAAAAAATCTGCCTCTTCCTCCCAGCCCCAGCATGTGGCTTATCAATGCTCTGCTCCGTTACACCCATCACCAGTCAGCTGAGCGATAACTGGATCCCAGCCTCCCGTAGCCCTGCCAATCAGTGGGCTGGCTGACCAAAAACGGCACTATTGCTGCCTTATCTGTGTCTGCTACCTCCGCCAGGGAACACGAGCCTTCACCAGCATTCCCTGGCTATCGCCGATGCTTATCAGAGGTTGGATCAGCCTCCCGGAATACCACCGATCAGCTGTTCCAGGTGGCAGGGATCTCTGCCATCCTTCACCGCGTGGTATCGCTGATCAGCAGTATTCTGGGATGCCGATCCAACCACTGTTTGCCGCTACTGCCTGTTGCCGCCACCACACCAACCTCCTTCCCCCCTCCCCGCCGCGGCCTGGTCTGTGATGCAATATTTGCTCCATAAGACGCACAGACATTTCCACCCACTTTTGGGGGACAAAAAAGTGCGTCTTATAGAGCAAAAAATATGGTATCTTAATTTCTTATACATGTGCTACTTAATATTTATATTATGCCATTGTGTATTACATATTGAATTGCCATAAAATAGCTATATAGTTATATAATATTCAATTGTCAAAACTTTTGTAAGCATTTAAAACTAATGTTACAACCTAAGAATTTAATTAGGAACATATCATCCTTGTTACTTTTATTATGATGTTTAATGATACAGAAATTACTATCTTCAAACAGATCTGAAGAGGGAAGCAAGTATCTGTCACATGCTGAAACATCCTCACATTGTTGAACTTTTGGAGACCTATAGTTCTGATGGAATGCTATATATGGTTTTTGAATTGTAAGTTTTAAATTCCTCATATTTTTTTGAGATTTTCAGTTATACAATGCCACGTATTGTTTTCACATTGTAATTTGTACATGTGTATATGTCTGCATAAATAAATATGTGTGTTATGTGTAATCATTATTTGCATATTCTGTTCAAATTGTAACTACCATAGTTATATCTGACCAGAGGATAATAATGTGATCAGTTAGGGAAGTGAATAATGTCCTTTAAATTAGTGATCAATACTATACTAAGGAAAAATACACTTTCATATTATGTTTGCTTGCATTCTCTACTCTACTCTACTCTACTCCACTCCACTCCACTCCACTCCCCCAACTTACAGTTTACATTTTAAAAGTAAAATAAAGAGGAGGTGGTAATGAACATCCAGAAAAAAAACTAACCCACAGAGCAGAAAAACAGTAGAGGCTTGATAATCATCCCAAGTCTAGGTTGGTGATCAAAGCTAGTTTTTCAAAGATTTTCAGAACAAGTGCAGAATACGATAAGAAAACAAAAAAAACTGAAAATATGAAATAAGGAAAAGGAATACAGTTAGGTCACAATTAGTGTGAGGTCAAATAATGCAGTATTCTATTTAGTGCAAATTGTTAGTTGATGCTGGGTCATGTTTACTGCAACCCAAATTTCAGTTTATATGAGGTTAATGCGTAAGCAATTGAGGCTAGTCCATAAGGAAAGTAAGATATTGTCAAAAGAAAATAGTAATGTGCAAGTGAAGGAGTTCATTTTCTATGGAGGGTGGAGCTAGCATTCAGGCATGGGATGTCCTCGTCTGTTCAGCTTATAGGACTGAGTCTTTACAAGGCTTTATAGCCCACCTCCATTGCTAAGATACCCCTCTTTGATTCAGTCCTGAGACAAGGATGGACGTGTGGTGCTAGCTCTCTTCTCAAATCACCAAGCATTGACAGTGAGTTTTTTTTTAGGCAGGCTTCTCTTCATCAAGCCGCTGCCTCTTTCTACAGCTCGAGCATCAGCTCCTGAAGCAAAGCTTTTTTCCTCATATATTTTTCCCGCAGTTTGCCTCACAGCCTATGGTGGCCTTTATTGCCAGTGGGGCGGAGGCCTCCCAAGCAGCCACCGGAGCTCTCATGCTCCATTTTGCCCATAATTTCAACAGGCTTGAGAAGGGGCCTCGGCCTCAGTAGAGAGGCGAGTGGAGTGGCTGGAGGAGCTTCCGTGCTCCCAACGCGAACGTCATTAGGCGTTCTCAGGCGGCTTTCCCTGGCAGTAGCAGACTAAATCTTGCCCAGCCAGCCCAGGTGCGGTCATTTTTGACCATTCAGCCACCAGAGGTACGCGCTCCCATTTTGCACGGCGCAGAGCAACAGGCCCTTATTCAACCAGGCCTGGGGCGGTTGCTCCCTAAGACGCTTTGCGCCAACAGCATGAAGTTTGTTCCTGGGAGCAGGTTGCTGCCTTAAAGCAGCACACAACAGATCAGGCCATATCTGTGGAAACAGAAGTCCTCCCCCACTCTGAGTAGTCAGGCGTTTTTCGCCTGCAGAGGGATCCGGCCACCATTTGGAAACAGCTGCGTGGCAGCCGCCATTAACCGAGACAAAAAAAGAACAAACAAACTAAAGGAACAAGAAAGGAAACAAATCACATCAGGGCGGCTTCTCTTTACGTGATTTGGCAGAGAGGGTAGGCACTCCTTAGCTTCATTACTGAATAGCCCTAATGGGAAAAAAGGCCGGAAGCAAGAGTGGCAGTTCCAAGGTCAAAGTCCGCGCTGGGTACATCTGGCCACAGCCACTCCAGTCCCACAAGGATGCCCCCAGATCTCATCATTAGCCTAAAGGCTCAAGGGCTGCAGAATGCGATGAACATTGCAGAAATAGGGTCCTAGAGAAGCTGTGTGCTCAGTCCAGCTACACTGCCCTGTCACTTGACAAAATCCCTGAAGATCCCATACAGGTACTACCAGGGACATCGCCCAGATGTGCTGGACAGCCAGAGCTCTTCCCTCCGTGCATTCAGCAGCAGCAGCTGCTGCTCTTCCCTGCTGCCTGCAAAGGACGGGGAATTGCAAAAAGGGGTGCTAGGATGAGAGAAAGAAATTTGTCTCTTGCTGTAGCACCCCTTTTTGCAATTCCACGCGCTTTGCAGGCAGCTCAGCACTAGCCATGGTCCCTTTCGTGTCGGAGCAAAGTGCCAGATTTCTGCTCAAGGCAGCCCTCACCTTCCACCCCTTTGGGCTGGAGCTCACACCTGCGCTCGGCCAAAGAGCTGCAGGGGAGGGGAAAGATGGCAAGGCAATGGCCGGACAGAGGCTTAGTGCAGGAGTGAAGAGAGAAAGACAGGGAGAGGAAAGAGAGAAACAAATGAGAGAGAGAGAGAAAGGGGAGAGGGACAGAGAAATGAGAGAGAGCTGGAGGGAAAGAATGGGAAAGAGGAAAGAGAAACAAATGAGAGAGATAAGGGGGAGAGGGACAAGAGAAATGAAAGCTGGAGGGAGAGAATGAGAGAAACAAATGAGAGAGCGAAGGAAGAGAGAGAAAGAAGAAAGGGAGAGGAAAAGGAAAAAAATGAGGAAGAGAGAAAAGGAGAGAAGAAGAAAGAGGAAAAAAACAAATGAGAGAGAGAGAAGAGGGAGAGAATGAGAGAGGGAAATAAATGAGAGAGAAGGGGGAAAGAGAAGAGAGTGGGAGGAAAAAGAAAAACAGAAATGAGAGGGAGGGACAGAGAGAGAGACCCATTTCCCACAGAAAAAAATGGGAGCTGCAAAACCTGGGTAGGCGTGGCTGGGGGTGTCATGTGACTGGGTTGGAGTGTCGTTGAGTTGGTCACGCCCACCCAGGCTCCCGGTGGCTCCCAGTGTTTTGTTTTCTATGGGAAACGGGTCTAAATGGCTCTTTGAGTGTTTAAGGTTGCAGACCCCTGCTGTAGGTTATACTAACATTTGCTATACGTCACTATCTCTCCTTGCTAACCATAACATGGCCACTTCATAGACTGCTTTTTGTCTTTTAATTTTTTTACCTTTTTCTTTGAGGATATTATTTGCACCATTCAACCACGGGCATCTCAGTCTTCCCTTTCCTCTTGATCCATTCATTCTTTTTTTACATAATTCTCTATGTGATAAAACCATGTCAGCCTATTATTTTGTATTAATCTGTCACTTGTGTATTTAATTTATATTTAATCTATATTCATTTCATGCATTATATTTTCTCACATTCACATAGTCTCCCCTTGCCAGCCACCAGTCCTTCTTTATCTTCCATCACTTATTGCTTTCAGTTGGCCTAGAAGCTTTGCCACATCAAACCATAGATTTCTCTGTGGCATTTCAGACTACTAGTTCTCAATGACTCCTTGACTCAAATCAGGCTCTTGCATGTTTGTGGCAGCACAAGTTATGTTGTCCTACATTCCCTTGGTTCCATTGGCTCTGCTGACACTGGCTTTGGTACCCACAGGACCTCCACCATTACTTCCAATTCCTCTGTCTCAGGCTCCAGCTTCAGTTTTGTGCCTGTTCTCATTGTGACCTTATTATTGCTTACCATTCCCACACCAAGCACCAATGTCACTGCATCTTAGAATACTAGAACAGGAGTGTCAAACTTGATTTCATTGAGGGCCATATCAGGGTTGTGTTTGACCTCGGGGGGTCTGGGGAGTCATGGCCAGGGTGGATGTGGCCAGCTTTTGACCTCACTTATGTCGGGGACGCCTGTGGTGGCGCTAGCGCTCTGCCACTGAAAATGGGCGCCCGAGCTCCATTTTTAGCTGCGACGGCCTCCTGCAAACCTCTGCCAGCAAAAATGGAGCTTGGGAGGGACACTCATTTTTGCTGGCAGAGGCACCACAGACCAGTCCTTTGCTGTTTCCAGGGCAGCCCCGTGGACCAGATCTAAGCACCCTGCAGGCAGGATCCGTGCCTTGAGTTTGACACCTCTGTACTAGAGCATCGTGAGTTTCAGTAGAGGTGCTGTCAGCCTCAAGCATCCAGAACCACACAGGGATAGGCCAAAACAGATTACAAGAATCTCATCATCAGAAGTCTGCATTCCTTTGGGAAAGGCAGATAGAGATTTAAGGGTTTGACCTAAGATGTTTCCTTCCCCAAACAAATGAAATGTCTCTTTACTGCCCCAAGATGGGCTCTCTCCCCTTGAGCTGGTTATTCCACCACAGGTACAATTAAACTACCATAATACCCCTTGCTGATCAAGGGCACCCATGACGCTCATTCAGACAAAAACGCCTCCCCAAATATAGTAAAAAGATAAAGAAACCTGAGCCCCTTTTAACTCACACCCACATCCAGATGCTATTTTGAAGGAAAGTTTTTTCCATACTTCCTACATAATGTCATAATAGCAAAAGCACAGACATATACCATTTTATAGTGCTTTACAGCCCTCTAAGCAGTTTACAGAGTCAGTATATTGCCCCCAATAATTTGTCTCCTCATTTTACCCACCTCGGAATAATGGAAGGCTGAGTCAACCTTGAGCCTGGTGATATTTGAACTGCCAAATTGCAGGCAGCCGGCAGTCAGCAGAAGTAGCCTGCAGTACTGCACTCTTAACTACTGCGCCACTGTGGTTCATGCATGCCTACTGTTTCTTAACTTGCCAAGCACAGTGCAGAAAAGAGGAATTTAGATATAAAATCTAGAATTATATTTCTCCAGAGTGGTGGATATAGCCTCCAGGAATGGGTTAACTCGGTCTATTAGCAGATAGGACTGAGTCTGTCAGATGGTTAATGACCTCATCAGTCGCTGCCCCTTGGCAGCTTTTTGACTCAGTCATTCAGCAAGGACAGATGTGCCTTTTGCTTCTCCACAGTGACCATTCCTGTTGGCTTTTACTTTCCTGTATTTGTGAGTCTCTGTGTGTTTGTTAAGTGTTGGATTGATTGTTTGGGAGCCTGTGTGAAAGCGCGGGTGTATGCCGCGCGACCAGCAACGGAGCAGCGCTCTGCACTGCATCCTTAAAGGGCTTGTTCGCATCAGGACACTTGGGATTCTCCCTTACCCTCCTGAATTGGCGGGACGAACCTGAGACACCCCCCCCGGTCGTGTCAAGCCCCAGCCAGCAAAAATTATTAATTTCGGCTCCCCGCACCAAATGCCAAGTCCGGCGGCCATTTTGGATTCGCGCCAAAAAGAGGAGCCCTTTGCTTTAAACGTTTCACCATTGCAATCACCGGCTTTCGGCTCAATTGAACTGCTCCTGGGGTCCCTTCGATTCCCCAACGCTGTTCTAGCTTGAATTAGACTTCTTTCAATTCCAACTGATCGGATTCTGCCAAAAAAATCGCTGCTGAGAAGGAGAGTCATTGCGCAACCGCGCCTCTCCCAATTAACCGCTCGAATCGCCAGCACTTCAAGGCATCCATTGGTAGCTTGTTTGCCTTAGCGGTTAACGGCCACGCCCCTCCAAGGGCACAACTGAGGCTGCCTCAGAAGTTCCATTCCTGAGTAATACCTGGACCACTTTTGAGCCTGTTAAGCAAGCCTCCAACCTCAGCATTAACGACCAGGCTGATCTCTCCCTCATCATGCCTAAACACTTGTCCAAATCCTCATCTGGATCCAAAAATAAGAACAGTGGGGACACTGGAAGTTCCAAACGGCCCTCCAAGCATTCCTGCAATAAGCCAAGCCCTACTAATCCACAGGCTTCCACGAGGGATGAGAGGAGATGCCATAATGCCCTTAATAAAATATGTGAACGGGCAGTAAGTGGCCAGGACATGCAGACTCCACCAGCAGCAGCCCCTGACTCCTTAACCAATTCACCAGAGGCCTTGATCACAGTGGACCAGGGAGCCTTACCCAGCACATTGGACAATGTGATGCTGAGTTCAGACGCTGATATCTGGGGGGGCCCTCTTCAGATGTTGCCTATGGATATTGACCAACCTTTAATTCTTCCTGACCTAGTTACACCTGAGGCCACTTTCATCCCTACTTCAGCTGGCTTACGTCCCGTAGATACGACCGGGGACCTTTCATCTATGCAATCGGCCATTGCAGATGCTGTTAAACAAGGCATTCAGGCGGGGCTAAAGCAGATCAGACATGAACTAAAATTGCCCCACAAGCCCTCTCTTCCCTCCAGGTCAAGACGAGCCTTCCTGGCAGGGCCCTCAGAGGTGATGGAGGACAACGAATCCTCCATTTCTTCCCAGGAGGAAGAGTCCGCTATCTCTGAGGAAGAAGGCCCACCTGGACTCGACCTATCGGAGGATGAAAGCTTGAAGACCGACCAACCACCTGTAACAGGTCTGTTCCAACTTTCCTTGCTCAGATCAGTGCTATACAAGGTTAAACATACAGCTGGCCTGGCGACAGCAACTCAAGACCTGGAGGCCCAAAAAGGTCAGGATTCAACTGATCCACTGTTCCTGGAGCACATATCAAAGGAGGAGTTTATTCCTGCCCCCAAACTGTTTGTGGACACCATCAAACGGCAGTGGAATTCCCCGGGAACAGGGCCCAATCCCTCGGCTGCAGACAAGAAACTGTACAATGTGGCACCAGATTTGTCCAAGATTCTTCAAGTTCCTACGGTTGACCAACTGGTTGCGGCACTGTGCTCCTCTTCCTCCATTCTACGGGATCCGGTAGAGTCCTTGAAACCTGAGGAGCTCCGCACTGAACAGTCGCTTCTCAAGGCTCACCAGGCAGCTGCGTGGGCAATCCGCGACAACAGCGTCCCTCTTCTCCTGCTCTTCCCTCATCTGGCTTCGGCAGCTTCAGGAGAAGATACCGACAACTGACATCAGGATGCGACAGGACGTGAACAAGCTAATCGCGGCCACCCAGCTAATTGCCGACGCTACTCTCAATGCTACACGCTTCTCATCAAAGTCCATGGGATCAGCTATAGCGGCTCGACGGATGTTTTGGCTAAAATCCTGGCAGGTGGACGTGAAACATAAATGGCGCCTGGCATCAGCGCCCTTTGGAGGAGCCAACCTCTTTGGAGAATGTCTGCAGCCCCTCCTGATCGAGAGGAAAGGTCGACGCAAGATTCTTCCATCCGGCACCAAGCGGGCCGAATTTCGCCCTTCTCCCTACTACCGCAAGCCTCCCTTTCGTCTGGCATACACGTTCAGGTTTTTCACAGACAGTTCCTTAGGTTCCATTACTCTGGAGGCCATTATCAGTACAGAGCTATGCCCTTTGGACTCTCGTCAGCTCCCCGGGTGTTCACAAAAATTTTAGCGGCCTTGGGAGCTTACCTGAGATCCTTCCCCATACGCATCCAGTGTTACCTGGATGATATACTGATCCAGGCCCCTTCTGCCCAACGGGCTAGGGCGGACCTTTCACTCACCATCCAGGTCCTACAGGACCATGGTTTTTCCATAAACCTGGCTAAGAGCCACCTTTCCCCCTCTACCAGTTTACTTCACTTGGGGGCTGTTATAGATTCAGACCGTGGGGTGGTGTCCCTTTCCCCAGAACAGCAGTCTAGTTTGACAGACCTGGTCTGTCAGGTACTACTGAACAGGACAGTTCCCATTAGACTCCTATCACAGCTTCTAGGGAAAATGGTAGCCACCTTCTCCATCGTTCCATGGGCCCATCTTCATTCGAGAGACCTTCAATGGTTCCTTTTACCCTTTCAGAGGTCGGTCAGGAGCTGCTCTCCGGCAAAGGTTCGCGTTCCTGCAGTAGTCCTCGACTCCCTCATGTGGTGGCGGTTCCCGAACATCGCCAAGGGCAGCCTCTTTCGGGAACCGGAACGCCTTACCATCACCACGGATGCCAGCCTGTCCGGTTGGGGGGCACACCTCCCGTCCCAGATGGTCCAGGGACGCTGGAGCGAACGCGACAGCTCCCGCAGCATCAATTGGCTCGAGCTCAGGGTGGTCCATCTTGCCCTACGTCACTTCCAGCAGACCATCCGGGGACAACACCTCCTAGTCAGGACGGACAACATCACCACCAAAGCTCACATAAACCGAAAAGGGGGCAATTGTTCCCACAGCCTCATGGCAGAGGCCAGACAACTGTGCAGGTGGGCGGAAGGACACCTGGCATCGATTTGAGCGTAACACATCTCGGGGGTGGACAACGTCCAGGTGGACTGGCTCAGCCGAACGTCGGTGGACCACTCCGAGTGGCTTCTACACCCTTCCATCTTCCGCCAGATCTCAGAGATGTTCGGTCATCCCCTTGTTGACCTGTTTGCCACACCGATCAACGCTCAACTCCCCAGGTTCTTCACCAGATTCGCAATCCCGGGAGCAGAAGGAACCAACGCCTTGTGCCTCCCATGGCCGCGGGGTCTTCTCTACGCGTTTCCCCCCTGCCCCTCCTGCCTCGGGTCATCAGCAAGATCATCGTGGAGGGGGCAGAGATCATCTTCATCGCCCCCTATTGGCCTCGCAGACCCTCTACGAGACCTCTCGGTGTCCCCTCCATTGTCGGTGCGAGCAGATTTGTGTATTTTCCATAACGACAGAGTGATCCTCCGTCTGGACCCAGCCTTCCTGCCCAAGATCAGTACTTGGTTTCATCGAGCACAGGAAGTTATCCTTCCCAACTTTTGTCCACGGCCGACACACACTCGAACAGAAGTGGCACACTCTCGATGTCCACCGTGCGCTGCGCATCTATATTGACCGGACAGCATCATTCCGCAGATCTGAAACTCTTTTTGTATCTGAACCTCTCTTTGCATCTTCACTGGGCCTCAAAGTCTCTTCTACCACCATCGGTCACTAGATTCGGACCACGATAGTGAAAGCCTACGAACTCCAGGCATCTCCGGTTCCAGGCCGCATTACAGCTCATTCGACTCAGAGTGCGGCTACGACAGCGGCTTGGGTGACCCAGGCCTGTCTGGAGGAGGTTTGCCGAGCAGCAACTTGGTCCGCGCCTACTCCTTTTGAACGGCATTACAAGATGGATGTTTTTGCATCCGCCGAGGCATCCTTCGGCCGAAGGGTACTACAACAAGTGGCGAGAGAATAAGTTACGATCGACTGATTCTGCCCTCCCGAGGGGACAAGCCAGCTTTGGTATGTCCCATTCCTGGAGGCTATATCCACCACTCTGGAGAAGGGGCATTGGTCTACCTGATACGCTCCTTTTCAGAACAGTGGATATAGCCTCCAGGCCCCACCCTGTGTGGTTGTCGGTCTACATCTCTCTCTTTTCTTCCTTGTCTCTCTTTGCGTTGTGTTTTCTCTTTCATCTGTGGTTGGCAAGGCACGAAGTAGTCTGTCGCTTCATTTTTTTCGTCAAAAGCTGCCAAGGGGCGGCGACTGATGAGGTCATTAACCATCTGACAGACACAGTCCTATCCATTAATAGACAGAGTCAACCCATTGCTGGAGGCTATATTATAAATATTAAATATTTAACCCAAAAGTGCTTTTTTTCAAAAGGCAACTGGACTTTCTTGTTTTTGTTTGAAGATGTTTCACTTCCCATCCAAGAAGGTTCTTCAGTTCTGACTGGATGGTGGGAGATAGAAGGATTTATACTCCTTGCAGACAGCTGGTCATTTGCATTGTTTTAGAGAGTCATTGAGATCATCTGAAGGTTTATCTGTATCCTCAGGGTCACCTGAGTACTGCAAATGGAGCCTTCTTGGAATTGTTGAAAGGACTGTGTTGGAGACTGGAGATAGATGACAAGGACAAAACAAGATTCAGTAGTCCATCTGCATTTAAAAGACACAGATAAACCTTCACGTGGCCTCAATGACTCGTTAAAAGAATGCAAATGACCAGTTGTCTGCAAGGAGTATAAATCCTTCCATTCTCCACTATCCAGTCAGAGCTGAACAAATTACTTGGATGACAAGCAAAATGTTTTCAAAGGGAAACAAGAAAGTCCAGTTGTCTCTTGAAAAAAACCATCTTTGGGACAACTATGACCTGGATAAATGAGAATCTCAATAAATATAAAATATTAAAATTAACAAGAATTAGATTTAAAAAACTAAAAAACAAAAGCATGAATGGTACAGTGGTAGGATCTTCCCTCTTAATCCATATCCACCTCCAGCATAAAACATCCCTAATCAAGGCCCCAAACCAATTGAGAAAACCAGAAGAAGGCCAAAAAGGTTGTGGGGGGAGTAGACCTTACCTCCAGAAGCAAGATATTCCAAAGGGCAGTGCCCACATGGAAAAGGCTCTTCTTCTAGATCCCGGCAACTGAAATCTCTTAACTAACGGGATCCAGAGCATGCCCCTTCGGCCAGACCAAGTAGGGATAGTAATCCCATTGGGGCTTGTTAGTTTGATATATTACTTAAACTGATTTTAAATTGATGTAAATGTGTTCTTTATTTTTTAAAGTTTTTATCTTGGTTAGTAATATTTTGCTGGCTGGAACATTTTGTTCCCACCATTTTTTAAATTTATGTTTAGTATGATTTTCATTCTAGAAATATTTTGTTAAAAAACCACTGATTATTTGGGGAAAATTTGTTATACATAGTTTTCATTATTAGGAGGACTAGTCAAATACTAAGATTATCAGAGAGTTTGTCACTGTTAACTCCCAAGCATTTGACCTTCTTTTTAATTTTGAAGCTCATAGAAAAAAATAAGTTACACCACCTAGTGTCCAAGCTAATGTACAAACTAGCTGGGTAAATGGATTATTGAGATTCCACAAAGCACAAAGAAATTAAAATATATGCCTTCTTATCCAATATGTAATTTGAAAAAGAAAATCCAAGGAACTATCCCATAAGAATATTCTTGTTATCTTGGCAGGCTGTTTAAAATATTTAGAAAATAGTGTCATCTAAATATATATTAGTTTTGGGGTAACATTGATTTTAAAATATTTTTCTCCAAAAATACATGGGAATTTTAACTACCGTGTTTCCCCGAAAATACGACCTGTCCCGATATTAAGCCCAATTGGGCTTTTCGGCACATGGGCTAAAA
>JANHFT010008258.1:95463-106537 GCA_032467955.1 Pseudoxenodon macrops | reverse complement strand
TCAGTTGTGTTGTTTTGTGTTGTGTGTGTGTAAAGTGTAAAGGTTTTTTGTGTTCTGTCTGTGTAAAGTGTAAAAGCTCACCCACCTGGTCACCTAACCTCCAAGCCATGGCCACAAAATAAGCCACACCCACAGAACCGGTAGGGAAATTTTTTAGATTTCACACCTGATCTAATCTTCTTTGTCCTTTCTACTTCATAACTATGGGATTATGATCTGCCCATATATTCGTTTCAATTTCAATTTCCTCTATTTTATTTAACAAGTCCAAAGACATCCACATATCTATTCTTGACCATGACAAATGTCTATTCGAATAAAATGTGTATTGTTTCTCTTTTCTATTTCTTTGTCTCCATGCATCTTGTATAGCTAACTTATCCATCATTATGAAGAAAGTTTTTGGAAGAATTTTTCTTTGTTTCTTATTTACTTTTATTGTCTTATAGTCCAAGTCTTTATTAACTATTGCATTAAAGTCTCCCATCATGCATATATCTTCATATTCATATTCTAAACATTTTCTGTGTAGGTTTCGATAAAATTCCTCTTGATTGTCATTTGGAGCATATATCACCACTATTAGTACTTTTTAAAAGTTCATCTTTATTTCCACCATCAATATTCTTCCTTCTGGGTCTTCATAAATCATTTCTGAATAGATCTCCTGTTTTATGTACAAGGCCACTCCTCTTTTAGATTGTTCTGCTAATGATGTGTATACTTTCTATGTTGTTTCTTAATGTGAACCTCTTGCAAACAAGTAATTTCATATTTTAATTTCTCTAATTTGTTAAATATTCTTCTTCTTTTTATTGCCGAATTTAGTCCATTTATGTTTAATGAAATGATTTTTATCTCTTCTTTCATTTTTTTTACTTGTTTAATTGACTAGTTGCTCTAGTTACTCTTTGTTCTTTAGGGTCTTTTGTTCTCGCTCCTTCTCTTATTGCTCTCTCCTGTAGGCCCTTTATTCATCTTTCTCTACCTTCTTCTTTCTCTGCTTGGCTTTTCATCCCTTCCTCTTCTCTTAATCTCATGTCTTCCAGAAATTCCAGGTTTTGTTGATAAAATAGTTGTGCCTTTCCCCAATGTGTCTAATCTGTGTCTTCGTTCTTGCCAATTCACTATTAACCCTTCTGGAATCAACCATCTGAAATTCACTCCCTTTTTGATCAGACATTTAGTCAAAAATTTATAGGCTCTTCTTGTATCTCTTACTCTTGGAATTTGTTTCAATATCACAATTTCTTTAGTTTTATGTTTTATTGTGGTGTTTGCAAGTTCTGATTTCTGACAGCTTTTTTGGTGAATCTGACAAGTACTTCTCTGGGTAGGTTATTTCTCATAGCATATCTTGTGTGTATTCTAAATATTTTATCTACCTCACTCAAGACCTTCTCCTTCTGTTGCCTCATTGGTTCTGTTAGGATCTCTGCTATCAGTTCTGGCAGGTTTTCTCCTTCAATATTTTGAAAGCTTAAATAATAGTCAGCCTTGTCCATTTCCAGAGTCACGATTGCCCTTTCCTGGGGTTTTCCAGCCGCCATTGTGTTTATGTTAATCTCCTCCACTTTCCCCCCAAATGCTTACTTTTTTCTTCCACTTTTTGGATTCTTTGTTCTGTTTTCCCCATCATCTCTTTCATTTCCTTAACTTCTTCTTCCAGCTTCCCTACTTTCTCATTCACTTTCTTCATTTCTGTCTTTTAAGTCCAAATGCATTGCTTGTAGCATGCTTTTTAGTTCAGATTTCATCTTTTCCTGTTGTGCTGCCATCTCTGTTGTCTTCTGTGCTGTAGGGCTGGCTGTTATTGGTAGATAAGATGTCGTCTTCTTGCTCATTCTTTCAAATCAGCAGTTATAATCCAAATCAATCGATGTTTGTAATCCCAATCGACAAGCCAATAAAAAAAAACAAAAATATTAAAAATAAAAAAGCCAAAAAGCTAAAAAAACAACCGCCCTCTATTGAAAAAAGAAAGAGAAAAATAAAAATGTTATGGATTTGATTGATTGATGTAAATCAATCCAAATATCAGTTAATGTCCTTCAGGTTCTTGATACCCTAATCCAAAGTGAGTCAAAAAGAAAAAAAATGAACAACAAATAGAAATAAAATAGAAAAATTTATATATTTCATCCCTAATTGTTCATATGAACATAATTCTTATATAATTAGTGCACAAATTATTCTATAATCCTTTAATTGTACTTTTTTCTATTATTCCTGTATTTTGGTTAATATTTCTCCATTTTTATAAATGAGGCACTGAGGTGAAACAGTAATGTGACCAATAAAATTATACTTAATATGTAGTTTTAAATATTTTTAGTCATATTTAGCATTATGTTCCCAAAAACCTGCAGTGTAATTGCTAATCTAAGAAATTTGGTTTATTAATATCAGAGGTGGGTTCCTACCGGTTCTATCCAGTTCTATAGAAGTGGTAGTAACTTGGCGATGATGTCACAGAGCTGGTCCCATTGGTTTCTCCATGGCCACCACCATCTTGGATTTTGCTTCTGTGCATGCGCAGAAGCTAGTTTTTGATTGCTGCGTGCATGCAGGTGCTTCACGCATGCACACGCAGCACAACCCTGAGCGAACCAGCAGCAAAATTATTATGATTAATATGTGTGAAATTGTCCACTTGGTTGAATTTAGTGTGGAAGTGTGTGAAGTTCATTAGTGCACTAATAGAAGTTAGTTCAGGCAACAGATCTCTCTGCTTCTTTCTCCCTGCAATTCTTCACCTAGATTATTGTGAAAACGTCTCAAATACTGCAGGTTCTACTTTATAAATCTATAACTGGGGAAGATAGGATTTTCATGAAATGTGACAGAATATTGGTTATATATATGATTTCAACCATAGCCACACATCTCTCTCAGGCAATGCCCCAAATCTTCTGCAATTCTATTTTAAAGGCTGCTTATAAAAGAAAACCAAAGGAAAACTTAAATCTATATATGGAAGCTATTACATCTAAAATTCTAACATATTATCTTTATTATTTCTGTCTCTTAATATTGTTTTTAGATATATGTAAGAGCACAGTTTGAATATGATCCAGCAAAGGATGATCTTATTCCCTGCAAGGAAGCTGGCATCAGATTTAGAGTTGGCGATATTATCCAGATTATTAGCAAAGATGATCACAATTGGTGGCAGGGTAAACTTGAGAATTCAAAAAATGGAACTGCAGGCCTCATTCCTTCTCCTGAACTTCAGGAATGGTATGTTGTTTGGCAATTTGGCAAAAATGATAAACATAAAAGTAGTTTTCTTAAATTTTTAATAATTGAATTTGTCAATATTTCATATTTTAAACATTTGTGTTGTTGGTTGATAAAAAGTATGCTTGAATTAAGTAACTTGATTGGCTAGACTCTTACTGAAAATGCATAACATATTTGTAGTTGTATAAAGTATGGTAGTATGAAGTATTCATTAGGTCACTTGTTATAGAAATTTAGCTGGCGGGTTTCCTAAGTAAAAAATCATATTTATCCAGCCTCTAACAAGAGGAGGTAGAGATAGATACTTGAAAACTTCTGTGTAAATAAAGAAAAAAATTATCAGCCTTATTTTAAAAAAATACCTAAAACAATAAGAAAGCAAGAAGATGATCCTTCTATTGTTGTCCCATAACCCAGTTGATAAGATATTTTTAATCTAATCTTTCACAAAATCTAATATGAACACCACATTGATTCTGGATAGAATGTGACTGTTAGACCTCACTTAACAAAGATAATTGGGATTGGCAATTCATCACTAAGCAACGCAGTCTTAAAATGTGATATCACATGACTACACTGATTTACAACAGCAGTTGTGGCAATTCCAATTGCCATCATTAGGTGAATCTTATGCGGTTGTAGGCATGGCTATTTGATCACCATTTGTGGTCTGCTAGCTTCCCCATTGACTTTCCTTGTCAGAGATTGACAGTGAAGATCACAAATGGCATTCACATGACCGCAGGACACTGTAGTTGTAATAATTGTAAGCTAATTGCCAGGTGCCTGAATTGCAACCATATGAATACAAGGATGGCCACTAAGAAGATTATTTATAAGTGTTCTTATTCAGTGCTGTTGTAACTTTGAACAATCACTAAACAAGTCACTAAACAAGGATTACTTGTATATGACATTGTAACTGCCACCTGCAAGCGTACTAACTTCTTTCAGTTTAACTATTATTCCTGAAACAACTTCAGTCTCACAGAATACACTGACAATACCCATCAAATATATCTCTTAATCCTCTTGTGTTGGTGAATTTTTATTTGCACTGTTTCTACTCGTGTCTTAACATACAGCATAAAACAAGATAAAAATGATTGAAATAAATGTGACGAGAATATTTCTGCCTAGATACTATCATAGTAAAAACAGCCAGCTCACTATAGTGGAAAAATATTCTTCCTGTCCCCAAGTTGATTTGCTAAAGTAGATTATAAAAGATTATAGTTGGTTTAGAAAAGTGGTAAACTGTTTCAGACAACAACTTACTTTTTATGCAAAAAGTTTCATCAGATGGCATTTGTTTCATTGCAATCACTATCATTATAATGGACTTTAAAGAAGTCACATTGCTTTTAATTTGGCCTGAAATATACAGTTCTTGTATTTTAGTTTTTTTTCTTAATACTTCAGAGTCTTTAGCAATACACTATATTGAAGTGTTAGTATCTTATAAAGGTCAATGAAGACGGTGCTGCCACAATATCAATAGCTAAAGTCATTTTTAAATTTTGTTCTCTGGAGAAAGAAAAACCCAATGATTACTTAGGTTTGTATTAAACAGATTGTCTACCACACAATAATTCCCTTACTATCTTGGAAACCTGAAATGAATCCACTAACTCTAAAGAGGCAATAAACTGTCTTATCAGTTAATTTCTGTATTTTGTTTACATATTCTTTTTTCTGAGAATTGAGTGTCTTCCCTCATTTTATCCTCACAGTAACAATCTCATGTCTCAATAAATGAGATAGTAAAATGGATTTATTTGGGTAATACTTATATTATATTGCAGGGGTAAAATTCAAAAAATTTCCCTACCAGTTCTGTGGGCATGGCTTGGTGGGTGTGGCAGGGGAAGGATATTGCAAAATCTCCATTCCAACCCCACTCTGGGGCCAGCCAGAGGTGGTATTTGAAAATATTTTAATCTGTCTACCAGTAAAAAGAGGGAGGGGATATTATTTTCTGAATTAATAATACTAAAATAGGTCACCTTTAATATACAGCTGATAGTTGTTTCCTGTTCACTTGCAAGGCGAGTAGCTTGTATTGCTATGGAGAAGACTAAACAAGAGCAGCAGGCAAGCTGTACTTGGTTTGGAAAGAAAAAGAAGCAGTACAAAGACAAATATTTAGCAAAGCACAATGCAGGTGAGAAAAATACAAATCTATCTCAGATGTTCTTAAAATCGGTACACTGTTAGCTTTTTAAACATTAATGTTAATTTCCCATTTAGCAGAAAAAGGAAATGTAATTATTAGCTAAATTTAGTAAGTTATTTACATTTGCCTCTGGAGCAAAATATGTATTTGGGGAGGGGAATAGATACTAGGTAACCTAAGATTTTGTGCATGAATATGTTTGAAACTTAAATATGCATTTCTGGTCATTATTAATAATTATGCAGATGAATTAAAGAAACATAAATTTCACCATTTTATTTTTTTAATTCTGTATAATATTCTGTATTATAATATAAATGAAACTATACATATTTTAAATCTATTCTGTATAATTTGGGTTTGGATTATTTTTAATTAATAAATCAAAGGACAACCATGTTAGATAGCACTTCTTTTGAAGTTTATTTCTGTAAATAAATTGAATTGTGATATTCTGCTACTAAAGGAAATGTATAGCTGGGATTTAAATAATACTATTTGTATATGCTAAATATCCTTAATTGTATTAATTGTATATATATTTATTCCTTGAAAATTGCAGAATGTTTTGCAAAATGTTTTTCCCTCCAGATTGATTATTTATTTATTTATTTATTTAATTCATAACATTTCTATAATGCCCATCTCACCTAAGTGACTCTGGGTAGTTTACAGTACAAACATGTCACAAAATATAAAAGCATTAATAAAAACAAAGATAAAAAAGAAAATTAAAACATAGGGTTATATAGTATTAAAAATTAGAAGGTGAAGAGAACAGCCTCACAATACCAATCATCCCCAGAGTTGCCTAACACTCTTCAACCCCATGCCAGTTGGCAGAGCCAATTCTTGACACTCTTTCTGAAGGTCAGAAGAATGGGGGTCTACCTCATCTCTGAGGGTAAGGTATTCCAAAGGACAGGGGCAATAGCAGAGAAGGCTATCTTCCTGGATCCTGTTAGGTGAATTTTTTTAACCAATGTTACCTGCAACATACCCTCCCTGCCTGATCGGATGAGACATGACAATATAATTGGGACGAAACAGTTCCTCAGATAACCTGTTCTCAAAGCATTAAGGGTTTTAAAAATGATAACTAACATCTCGAATTGGACTCGGAAGCAAAATGGCACCCAATACAGCTAGCTTAGCAGAGAAGTTATATGTGCAATCCTAGCAGCACCCAGGATTGCGCACATTTTTACATTCTTCACCAGTTGCAACTTCCAGAAACTCTTCAAGGATAGCCTTAAGTAGAGCACATTGAAGTAGCCTATACAGAAGATAACCAGGGTATGAGTGACTAAAGGGCTTCTGAATCCAGGAAAGGGTTGAGGTTGGGATTAGGCTTAAGTTGAGCAAAGATTTTCCTAGCTATGACCGCCACCTGCTTCTAGACCAGGAGTCTTGAGTCCAGGATGACCCCCAGATTACACACTGATCCATCTGTGACAATTCAATTTCATCCAGGACCAAAGATGATAAACCTTTTCAGGTTATGAAAGGTCGGCAGGCAGAACCTCAGGAACAACCCCAGACTCCCTTTGAAATCTCACCAGATCCCTCAGTTGCTGGAGGCAGAACAATCAAATAAGTCAGACCTCCTTGCAGAAGTGGGTAGCATAGGAAAATGTCAAGGTCACCAGGGCATGATCTCACCATGACAGGATGGACAAGAAAAACTCTACTCTCAGATCACATTACTACTGAGCCAACAAAAAAGCCATGTCCAGTGTTCCAAGTCAGGATAGGCCAATATTAGCCATGAAAGTCTGAGCTGCTTCTGAGAGTAGCTTCAGGAATGGCAAAATGAAATCCCCTGAGACCATAAACCTTGGGAGCTCCACCGCCAATCCTGAGACGACAGGCAGGGAGGTTGCTACACATCAAGAAGGCTGGTAAAGCAACAACATTCCTAGCTGATCATGTGAATCTATCTTCACAAACAGGGTCTCACAACCAGCAACTTGTGGAACAGCATCAATAGACTCTTGAATGACAATTGCTACTTCCCTCTCCCCTGCCCTGGAATCTAGGCTTGTGCCACACCTGAAATCCTGCCAGGCACCTTTTGGCCCGCACCTTTTGACCCAGTCATGTCTTTTGAACCACACCTTTTGGCCCAGTCATGTCTTGATAATCCAGGTCAGTTTGCTCCTCCCTAATAAGGTCACAAATAAGGGGAGCTTTATTATTGATTGACTTGGAATTCAGCAGCAGCAGTTGAAATCATGGATCTCTGTGGGTCTGTTGACCAGGGTCTGGGCCTAAGCAAAGAGAACCAGAACACACCACTGGTACCAAACCTCAGGGGCATCTTTCCCAGTAACAACCCTCTGCCTCTCATCAAAATGTCCCATGCCCATCACCATCTGAATGTACTGCTCTGCCCCAAACCCCCAGAGTATACATATCCCCCCCAACTCTGGCCTCCTGTTTCCCCTGGCTCTTGATCCCTTCCTCCATTCATATGATCCAATCACCCTCCTATCAATCCGGGGATAAAGGCAAGCCCTCACAGCGCTTTAGCTTTCATTCTTATACTGCCTGGAGCCTTAAGCCATTAATCTATTTCTCATCCAACTATCTTACCCTAGCCAGCCTCTCCCACTGACTGGCAAGATGGTATTCCAATCATTTCCCTGCCTCCCAAATATCACTCAAGAAAGTGGGTAATAAATGCACACATACACACACACACACATACTCTCAGGTCTATCCACCACCTACTGTCTCCCTGAGACGCCCATCCTACCACAGAGCGGTTCCCCAGGATACTTCCCAACCTACACGCGGTCCTTATTAAATCAGTCTCCATGGGCCTCCCCTGGGGTTGTATGTTAGGGCCCACTGCGCATTTGCTGCTTTTGCTACTTGCCACAGTGCTGCCTGCCACTTGCTACCCACCTGGAATCTCCACCTATGTGGGTAGTTTTTGTTTTTAAGAAGATGAGGCAATAAATATGGTTGAAAAGATGGGTTCATTTGTATCTGGAAGGGAAAGAAGAATCAGCAGTGTTTACTTTCTGGAATGTTCTAAATTTGCCAGAAGAAACAAACTTTTTAGGTTTCTAATATTTTTTAACAGACAAAACGTCATGAGGTCTGCATAGTAAAAATGAAAATGAAAGGTGGAAGGAATCAGAAGACTTGCAAATATATTTAATTTAAATTCCATCCATGAAGACTTTTATCACTTTTAAGTCAAATCAGGTTTTTTTCCCCACTTTTTTGTCTGATGAAGAGAACTGAACTTCTCAAAAGTTTGTACATTTTGTGATTATTATTTTGTGTGTGTACTTGAAAACTTGGAAAACAGAAACCCAGGTATTGTTCCACAAGAATAGTATTGCTTACATTAGTTTATATTAGAGCAGCTGCATTTGTGTCAGAATTCTATTCAAATATATATGTATTAAAATGCAAGCATGGTAAGCAATACAGATCCTTTTCACTTACCTTATCTCTGCTTATAGAGTAATGTCAATTACTTTTTCTATTTTATTTTTTGATATCGTGTGAACAGTTGAAAGTATTGTATTATTAAGATAAATGATGATTTCAGCAAAGATGAAGACCATAGCTGCTCTCTAGTTACTCACCTGTTAAGAGATAATTAATAGCAGAGATAGGTCTTCCTACAAAAAAAAAAATTTTAAAGCAACATTTTGAATCAATATTTCTCACTTTTCCATTCTTCTTTGTGTATTTTCATGGTATGGCTTCCCCCACCTTTTAATGTATTTTTATTCTAAATCACTCCTTATTCCAAGTTGTTCATCTGCATTCTTCCCAGGGCTATGTGTATTTATTTCCTAGGGTTTTTGTTTCTTTTTTAAAAATATAAACGTTTTGAATAGCAAATTTTATTAAAGTTTATTAATAGTAAAGGATAATGCAAACTAGGAAAAAAAGAGGAAAAATGCAAGAAAAAGAAAAGTAGAAAAGCCACTTAAGAAAGTGACATCCCACCCTCATCATGGCAAGTATAAACAGTCCCATAATCTCCTCTTAGATAACAAATCTAAAATTCTTCATAACCAATCTCTTAATAATAGGCAAATCAAATAAGTAATGTCTTCTTCACTGCAGTTTCCAGCAAAAGAATTTAGATTTTAATATTAATTACCGTAACTTCCGGATCTCGACTCTTAACTGTAAACAAAATCCCAGAAAGACATAAAATGCCCCCAATATCCTAATGTAAACAAAAGAAAAGAAAACACAAGTTTAACATGACAAAGATCGATAATTTCTCCTTTACTAAAGGATAAGCTCCAATATGCAGTATTCCAAAAGTTTCACTTCTCTACTCTAAACTATAAGCATATCTCCATTTCACAAATATTAAGCAATCTCAGTATCCATATATATAAAAAAATCTACATAACACAAAGAAATAATTTCTCCTTTACAAAGTTTACAAAGATCTCCAAACTTCCTTTGAATTAAAATGAACAGTTTAAGATAGTTTAAGTAATATAAAGTTAGGATTAGGTAGAGTAATTATAGGGGGAAAGACATTTATATATTAAATGTAACCAAGTCCCATATATCCAGTTGCGGGATTCAAATAAGTTAACAACTGGCTCTCTGCCCTAATAACTGGCTGGGTAGGCGTGGCTGGGTGGTGATGTGACTAGGTGGGCTTGGCCAACTCGACGTCACTCATGTCAAGGGGCACTTCGCCTCACCCAGCCTGTGGGGATGCTGCAACAGTCATAAGTCATAAGTTTTCCAGTGCCGTTGTAACTTTAAATGGTCACTAGATAAACTATTGTAAGTCAAGGATTTACCTGTACAAAAATGTACAAAAAGCTTCTTTGCTTGCAAAAAGCTGGCCTAAATACCAATCATTAGATTAGAAATGTGGGAATGCACAGTGAAAATCAATGACAGTCACAGCTGTCATGGAAACCTAAACCATTCTGTCTGAAATACCTTCTTTTCATCAGCAATACCTGCAACCCAGAGTTGCAAATCAGGCAAAGTGCCCGAGCACCTTGAGGAATTAAAATAGTTAAAATTCAACAGTAACTATCAAAGCCAACTCCTGCTCATAAAGTGAAACCAGAGAGGTAATTTAAGCTCTCTAGAAAGTGGGTGGGCATACTTGGGCTACAAAAGGCCAAACTAAAGAGACAAATTTTAAAAGTATATAGCGGACCCAGGTTCAAGTCTCTACCCTCCCAAGCTTGTCACGATCACAATAAAATTAGTACATGCCACAGATATCTAAATAAACATCAAGCCTGTGTTGGAAGAAATATTCACCTGATTCATTTCTAAACTGGGAGAAAGACACTGGAAACATGGAGGCTGATTGGAAAGATGGTTTAATGATGAAGCAGAACCACATCTCCCTGAGATGATGTAATGAAGAGGCAGTGTCCTGAAAGGGTGTTGGGCAATTCCTATTGTGTCTTCATATCTTTCCTCCTGTTTTGGATCTTGAGTTGAGGGCTAATCCCATTCTGTCTTTGTTCAGACCTTGCTGCATGGAATTTTTGCCTATGAATAGAGCTATCTATCTCTTTATCCTTTGAGTGCTGACATCTGCTGTGGGCTATTAAGGAAGGTGGGGCTGCTTTCTCCCTCTAAGAAAACATCTTTCTCCATTTCTTATCCAGGGAAATATATTCTTCCTTT
>JANHFT010008258.1:84684-95363 GCA_032467955.1 Pseudoxenodon macrops | reverse complement strand
CATGTGATTGCCTTTTCCCCAGGACCTCAACCATGAGGTCCTGCTGTTCACCATTAAACCATCTTTCCAAGCAGCCATCATGTTTCCAGTGTCTTCTTCCCCACTTGGAGCAGAACCTAGATGGATATTTCTTCCAACAATACCTTCAGAATACCTATTCTGCCCCCCCCCTAGCCCATGCCTTCCTTGTAGCCCGGCATTGGCTATGCAGCAAGGAACAGGGGGGTTGAGTGCTTAGCAACAGAGGGGCTGGGTGCTTAGCAACAAAGGTATTTGCCCAGTGGTAACCCTGCAAAATTATGACATATTCCGTTCCAGGCACTGACTTGTACACAAAAACAGGAGTTAGATCACTGGTAGAAACAAATGGCCAAGGCAATTCCAATTCTTAGCAAAGCAATTCTTACAGAAGCAAAACAGCAAGTCAAACCAATTCTACTGTCTCTACTATTATGTGCCACTAATTCTACCTATTCTATTTTTATGTCCCTACACTACCATCTGCATTCAGAAAGCTTTTCACAGAATGAAGGCAAGAAACCAAAGAAGACAGGTGAGAGGTTTCATTGAATGACAGAGGTTTCCCAAAATGAAAAGAAGTACAATAGAAACACAGAGATGGTATCGAGGAAACTGGCAGAGGAGGAAATACCTGCAAACTTGTAAGAAAATTATTATCATACAAAGAATGGTAAGAAGATGGATTAGCCACAGAAATATAAATACAGGTGGAATTCCAAAAGACATAAACCCCAAAATTGTTAGCACTGGAGTAACTAAATTTCAAGCACTATGGAGAGGATAGTTTTGGAGGAAGAAGACTCAGACTCCAAAAACCAGATCTCTGTGAGGCAGTTTGGTCATTGCCAATAAAGAAAGCAAAGAAGAAAAGAAGTTGTATCATAGAACTGCAGTTCCATTGATTATCTTTTAAGGAAAGATTGTTGATCCATTGCAAGTCATTGAGATGACATTGAACACACTTGGAATTTCCTGCAATTAAAACGTCAAAGAGTTTATAATTATGACGTTTTCAGGAAGAAATGGACTGGACTTCTTGTATCGATGTACACATTATGCATTTGTTTTATAAAGCTTGTTTACCTGTGTTTGAACTCCTCTGTCAATTAAACTAAACTTCTTATTGATATTTATCTGTCAAATTAATAAAATCTCAAATATTACTTTTATATAATTTAGAGCTAAGTGTATACTGTGTACAATATAATTAGTTTATTTTATACAATAAAATGGAAAAACTAAGAAAAAAAAGAGCATCCGTAAGATAGGAATCACAAACAGAAATTAAACCCCTTTCAGTTATTCCACCACCACCCCGCCATCCAGTGACGCTTTGGCTGGTCATCGCATGGTCACCTGGGCCATTTTCTGGGGTGGAGGGAATAATTGCATTAACGACCTCCTCCCGGCTGCTCTTGTCCTGGGGCATTCTCAAGGGGGCATCAGCCAGGAAGGTTTTTTCTCCCTCCCATCCTGCACATGGCTGAGACAGTGTTGGCCGAAGGGTGCCAGGCATTCACTCCCTGTGCTTGGCTGCTGGCGGTGTTACGTTGCCTCTTTCTGCTTCCCGGGGTCTTTGATTGGAGGTTTCCTCTGGAGCAGAAGCAGAGAGCCTCCTCCCGGGAATGTTTCTCTGTGTCTCTCCTGGTTTTCCTCCAGAGCAGAACAAGAAAGCCTCTTCCCATGAAGTCTTTATTCTGATTCTCCCCTGTAGCAAAAGAAAGGCTCTTCTAGTGTGGTCATGGCATGACTCTTGTGACTTCACGATCTGAACTTCAACTTGGCGAACTAGTCCATCAGAGCTGGGTAGGACTTGGTGCACAAGTCCCATGGGCTACGGGTTCTGATGCATGTCCTTGTCCCTTAACAAGACAAGGTCTCCTTCTTCTAGGTTAGGCTATTTGGTCTTCCATTTGCGGCGATCCTGTAGGGTAGACAAGTATTCTTGCTTCCAGCGCTTCTAGAAGGTGTTGGCCAACAGTTGAACTTGTCTCCTTTGTTGTGTATACAGTACATGTCCTTTGGAACAAAGTTCCCTAATGGTGCTGGCCATTCACCTGTCTTCTGTGTTAACAAGGTGGCTGGGGTAAGGATAGTTGGATTCTCAGGATCCGAGGAAACTGGAACCAAAGGTTGAGCATTGATGATAGCTGCCACTTCTGCCATGAGGGTAGTGAGGATCTCATGCGTCAGCATGGGTGTCTTCATCAACGTAGAGTCTAGGATTTTTCACGCTATGCCAATCATTCGTTCCCATGCTCCTCCCACATGGGACACATGGGGAGGATTAAATATCCATACTGTTTTGGGCCTTCAGGTAGCCGTCAATTGCTGGATCGAGGTGAGTGCTCTCATCAATCTGTAACTCCTTGCAGGCTCCTACAAAGTTCGTTCCGCGGTTAGATCTAAACACCTTGACTGGGCCTCTGTGGGCTTGGAACCTTCTTAGAGCGTTGATAAAGCAGGAGCTATCCATGGATTCAATGACTTTAATGTGGACAGTTTGAATGCTAAGACATGTGAAAAGGACGGCCCAACGTTTGCTGTTAGCTTGACCACCCCTGATCCCAGGTATATTTTCTGCTTTCCAATTTTGTGCAAATACAATCCTCGCTGCTGTTACTATATGGACTATCAACTATGTATCTTCTTTTTTATATTTCTCTGGTAAAATGCCCAATAAGAAAATTTCTGGTTTCAATTCTAGCCTCCCTTCTACTATTTTTTCCAACCATGCTTGTATTTTAATCCAAAAATTTCTTGCTTCTGTGCACTTCCACCACATATGATAATAAAAACCTGGTATTTGATGACATTTCCAACATTTTACAGATTTATCTTTAAACATTTTTGCTAATTTGTCTGGTGACGTGCCATCTATAAAACATTTTATACATATTTTCTTTATATGCTGTTGCCATGGTTAGTTTATAGTTTCTTTCCCACAAAATTGTTGCCATTTATCCAATTCTATTGTGTAACCAAAAATTCTCATCCACATTATCATTGTTTCTTTTACCACTTCTTCTTCCAGTTCAATTTGTAACAAGTAATTATACAATTTCTTAATCATTTTTTCATCTTTCCCAGTCAATATTTCATCTAATTCCAAACTTCCCAAGTTAAAACCATATTGCTTTTTATCTTTTTCATATCTTGATTGTATTTACAGATGTGTGTACCAATCTGTTCTAATTCCCTGTTTCTCTATCTCTTGTTTTGGTTTCAGTTCTCCCTTCTCTGTTAAAATATCCTTATAGCTAATAACATTTTTCAAATTAATAATATTTCCAAAAATACTGTTTGTATACCAAGTTATTCCAATAAATCCAGGGAAATTTTTCTTGAGGAATTAAAAAAAATATTACAAGATAGGAGAGAGAAAGGAGGTTTTGCAATTCCAGACTGGGAGATGTATTATCAGGCTATAGTGTTGACCTGGATCAAAGAGTGGATTGATATAAAAATAAAAGAATTTTAACACTAGAAGGGCATGATTTAGAGATAGGATGGCATGCATTTATTTGGGATGGGAAAAGTAAATCTCATAGTTACTTCCAAAGACATTTAATTAGGAACGCCCTATTGCAGGTCTGGCAAAAAATAAAGAGAAAAACAAAAATACCGAAGCGGCTATCAACAATAGAAGTGCTGATTTATCTGAACTTAATAGACATAGATAACATAATAAGATATGAAGATTTGTTAAACGACCAACCAGGGGATTCTACAAACAAGACAAGAACTAAAAGAGCAAGATATAAATATAGATTGATGGCCATTTATGCAAATTCAGACTAGATATAAAAAAGATGCAGAATTATACGGATTTCAAAAAGAACCATTAGAATTAGATAAAATCCTACAAGGTACAGAAGAGAAATTAATTAAGAAAATATATAACTACCTATTACGATATAAGATGGAGGAGGAAGTAGTGAAAGAAACCATGATAGCATGGGCTCGAAGTTTTGGATAAAATATAGAATTACAGAAATGGGAGAACTTTTGGGGGGGAAAACAAACTGACCATGACAGCATCTTATAAAGAGAATTTATGTAAGATGTTTTATAGATGGCACCTTCCACCAGCAAGATTGGCCAGGATGCCCCTGAACACATCACCTGATTGTTGGAAATGTAACCAAACACAAGGGACATATTACCATCATCATTAGCATCAGCGAAAAAATACTGGGTTACAATAAGAAAATTGAACATCAAATAGACCTGAAACCAGAATTCTTTTTATTAGGTATACGCCCTGGAAACTACAACAAAAAACCACAATATTTAATATTGCACATCATAACCGCAGCTAGAATTATATATGCACAAAATTGGAAAAGCAACAGCATACCAACAGATGAAACTGTGATAAGAAAATTTTTAGAATGTGCGGAAATGGATAAATTGACAAAAGAAATAAAAGACGAAGAAGAAACAGAGTACTATTTAACATGGAATAAATGGTATAAATTGTTAAGAGGTCAGGAATAAGACATGAGAAAGTGTTGCATATATATTGTATATAACTCTTGTAAGTAAACTAGTATATAAATATAAACATATTAGCATGTATAATATGTATAGAACAAAGAAACCACATGTATAAATGTATCGATGTGACAGGGGAAGAAGGTAAAAGAAGGTATACCGATATGGAAATGTTGTAAAAAGATAATTTTATGTTTTTGTTTTAAAAAATAAAAATTATTTTTAAAAAGCAAAAACAACATGTAAATGACATTTCTGTTAGGCTATTTAAGGACTTTATGGTGTTATTTCTGTATGTTACAAATAATATCTTCCTACACAGAGTAGACAAAATTAATGAATTTATGGATGGACTTATTCCAAATTTTCTAAAAGTCACAAGGTGTGTGGGTACTACAAAACAATGTAGTAAATCAAATATATGGTAAATTTGGATGGGGAATGTGAAAAATCATAAAAATATAGAATATCTCATCACCATACTGCTGTTTTGTTGCATAACAACCATGATAGATTTTTATAATGATTAGTTGAACAAACTAAAATTATTTGGGTTCAGTTTTGCAAAAGAGTAAATGGATTGTTTAACCCAATCATAATTAGTTTTTTTTAATAGTGTTGCTATTTCTCTTGCCTTATCCCATTATGGCACAAACTCAAGGAATATGTCTTCATATGCATATGCATATATTTTAGTTGCTAATAAATCAATAAGCTAATAGGTCAATAAGCCATAGTGTCAAATTTGTTTATTGTCCATTAAGCAAACCTTGGTTTATTTATTGACCATATGTATTTTCCTTAATGGATCCAGACACTAGATACAATAATAGCATAATGTTATACTTTTTTCATTTTATCAAAAAATTGAGATGCATTTTAATATATAAAATAAAATGTGCTTCTCTTGTCACTAGTATAAAGTTAAAACACTGTCTATATGAACTGTGAAAATCCATTTGTAATGGAGTCCTAAACATATTTATTCTCATCAAGGTTAATGGATGTTTTAGTAATTTGCTTAGAATTATAATTGTTCAGTTTGGGCTAGTGGTTAAGGCATCAGGCTAGAAATTAGGTGACTGAGTTCTAATTCTCTTAGGCACAAAGCCAGTTGGTGACCTGGGACTATTCATTTTTCTTAGCTGTAGGAAGGAGTCAATGGCAGACCATTTCTAAAAAAATCTTGCAGAAAGCTGCAGGGACTTGCCAGGGACAAGACTGAATGGAAGGGGGGGGGGGGGAATTAATTATATTTTAATGAAAAAAGCACCTTAATTCATTTCAGAAGGACTAAAACGTGCTTTAAATCTGATATGTAAGACCAGGTAAAGTTCAATAATCTTAAATATTTTAAATCTTCAAAAATCTTAACCCAGCACACAGAGTCTTACTATAAAAATGCCTCTTGTTGCGTAGGATTGTTTGTTAATAAAGCCTATTGATTATTGCATTGTGATGATGAATGATTGAATTATAATTTATATTTTCTCAATAAAATCATACAGATTTAATAGTGCTTCTTCCATACAATATCATTCCTAAAGTGTTCAATTTATTTTAATCTGGGAAGTGATATTGATACGTAGATTTATAATAATTTATAAAATACAAATATTCTATTTAATTCTACATATACAGTCATTCATAACCAAAATAAAACCATTTATAATCTAGTTCTTCTTTACTTCTTATATAACAACCAAGCAAATAATTAGTCCTGTCTCTTTAACATGGATAGAGAGAAGCTGGCTGCAATTCAACCCTAGCAAGATGGAATGGCTATAGGTTTTTGTCTCTTAGGGTCTGGAAGTTTGACATTTCTGACTTTGGACAGAGTAACAGTCTCTGGACAGAATTGGTGCACAGTTTGAGAGTCCTCCTGGATTTGTAGCTCCTGATGCTTTAAAAGAGTTGGTCTTTGCATAAAGTCATGTTGTGCACCAGTTGTACCCATTTTTAGACCAGGAGGCCTTACTCACAAACACTATGACTTGGTCGTCTTCCAATTTGCTTATTGCAATGCGCTCTATATGAAGACCCATTGAAGGCCATTGAGAAGCAGCAGCTGATCCAGATTGCAGCAGGATACAGTTCTAGGTACCTCACAGTTCACCTGAGTGAACTGTGAGGTACCTAGAACTGTAGAACTCATATACCACTATGAGTTATACCACTATTGCACTCTCGGTTTTCTGGGTTCACCTTTTATATGTGCATCATGACTTAGCACACATATGTTAACAAGCTACAACCTTTGTCATTCTGATGAAAATAGCAAACTTGTGTGACAGATAATATCTGTGGAATTCTATGGCTCAGTTAATTACTCAGTTAATTTACACAGTTTACTCATTAGAAAACTTTTTTTTTTAAATGTAAATGATTGCATTTTAAAAAGTAATATATATCCTATTTTTTCCCATTCAGTATTTAGTTTTAATAAATCTTGTAGTTCAGCTAACAAAAAAATTGAGGGAGAAAAATCGAAAAGGGATTTGCTACTTTCTTAATAATCCATTTCCTAAAAATCTTCCGCATAGATGAATGCTGATTTAAGAGATTTTTAAAATGTATATTGTAATGCAATGAAGTTTTATTTCTTCATGTATTTAGACAATACAAATCTAAAATATACTATTTCCAACTTCCTCCCAAATATATGAGTTTTCTTCTTCTTCTTTTTTTCTTAATTATTTTAGAAATCTTGCAAATGTCTTGTTGAATCATGACTAAATAATACTACATATTACCTCAACATTATTTTGGAATTATGAAGTAAATTTACCTACGGTATCTTAGTATGTAATAACTCGTTTGGATCATTTTTCTGATGTCACAACCTTAAGACAAGCATAAAATGTTTCCTTTAATGTAATTAAAAGCAATTTACAAAAAAGAACCAATTGTTTTAAAAACATGCTTATCATTTAAAGTGATTTATTTGCATTGTGTTTAGAATATTGCATGTTGAAGTTTATTTTGTGCATATGCTTTTTATTTTACTAATATTATGAGCCATATTTCAATGACCCCTGTCCTTTTTCATGCTGTCTTAATCCCAATGGCATCTGTGCATGTAAGTAACCTGTCAAGTGACAATGCCTTTTTATTTGCTTCTTACTATTTCCCTTCAATAACTCCTTTTATTTATTACCTAGAAGTGTAGAAATGTTTAAAAGGTCAGTTGATAAATGTGTCCTTGTGTTCCTCTAATATGTGTACAATTTTTTTAATTCTGTCTAGAAACCTGAATTAATATTTAATGTGATTGTTTGGGGGGTTTTCTGCTTGTTTGTGTTGGGGCACTATCACTATATGTTATGCTTTTAACTATTAAGAGGTGGCCTTGAAAACTTCCAAAAATTAAAATTCCAACCAGTTTTCATCTAGTATAATAATACATTTTATAAATTTGATGAGCATGGAAATACAATCTAGATTTTTCCTTAAGGAAATTATTAGGGTTTTATGTTTATCAATAACTATATTAGGTAGGATTACTTTAAGTAGAAAATGAAAATGTGATTAAACCTTATTTTAATTCTGAGAAAAATAATATAGCTCAGAAAAATACAAGTTAATGAAAGTTAATATTATTTTTTTCACAAAAGAGCCCAATCTTTCTTAGCAATAGTAGCTATTAATCTTTATTTATTAACATCTGTATGTCCATATTTACTGTCAGGAGAGACTCAGATCATAATGGCTACATGATTTATGTTATAAATAGGAAGATTTCTGACAACTTAAATGTCAAATTTGCTAAACCAGAAGATAGTAAAATATTCCACCAATACATGAAATACATATTTTGGCAGAATTTCAGGGAGATATGCCCAATCAAATGTTTGGATGATTGACTTCTTAATCTATATTAAATATAAAACTGTATTGTAATATACAGTTTATATTGTAATTACAGTATTGTATTGTTGGTACACTAACTCCTTCCCTTTTTCCCTTTCTGTCTTTTTGAAAATATATTTTTTATGGTACAACGTTTAATAAAATAGTTTATTCGCTCTTACGTTGCTTAAGAAACTCAGATATGTTATGATAATTGGTTATTACTTTTATTTCATTTACATTATTATAATACAAACAACATATCATTACTTGGCATAGAGAGGGAAGAGTATTTTTAATATGATTTACTAAACTATTGCAATTGACAATGCATTGATATTCTCAAATAATTGACCGTAGCATAAAGACAATTGAGGAAATCTTTTCCAGGATCATACTGATTCTGTTACGATGGTGGCTTTATAATTTGCAATAAAGCCATTTTTTGGGGCCGTCACTATCCAAATTCACAACAGCATGAAATATTAAATTGCACAGACAACTGTATTCATGGTTATTCTGATAATTATAGTTGTTTTTTTTTATAAGAACATAATGCTAACACACACACACACACACTACAATAAAACTGTTATAAGCAGGTTTTAATTCATTTTTATAAGCTAATAAAATATATTTAAATCTTTACTGTTGATTAAGTAGATGTTATCACATGTCTATTAGTTTATCATTCTTTAAAATAATTACTAAGGAGAATCTTATAAATTTTCAGCAGTGTGCCTATTTACATGGTGTCACCCACAAATTCTTGAGCATATAATTTGTAATATATTCTTGTTAAGTAAAATATTTAGAGAAATTGTAATAAAAATATTTGAAAAATAAAAAAATAGAAAAATATCAGACATTTTTCCTCTATATCTGTTGTTTTTCCTCCTGTTACAGTGTTCGATCAATTAGATCTTGTCACCTATGAAGAAGTGGTAAAATTGCCTGCATTCAAAAGGAAAACACTTGTTTTATTAGGTAACTTTAATGTTGATCCTTAAGTAATAAATTATATATTATATTGTTAGTTCTTTGTAATAATATCAATTTTTTCATGTAGGCGCACATGGTGTTGGGAGAAGGCATATTAAAAATACACTAATTACAAAACATCCAGACCGATTTGCATACCCTATTCCACGTAAGTAAAAAATTTGTAAGATAGAGTGTTAAGAGCCCAGAGTCATTAGGAGTTCACTAAATAACTCATGATTATGCTCATAAAAAAGAAGCCATTTTTTAAAAAATCTCTCAATCTTTTTCAAAAGGATTTTTTCAAAAATAAAACATCACAGTTTTAAGACTATTACATGTTTTTATTGATTTAGACAAAAATTCAAATGCAGAAATTAATATTTGATAGTGTTTTCAAAATGAATGAATGAAATGAATACCTAAACTATTACCTATAATAATTCATACATACCCACTATATATATATTTTTACTATAGATGAACGTAAAACAAGTCTGGGTTTGTTGTGCCTAACTTTTGTAATTATAGATACAACCAGGCCACCAAAGAAAGATGAAGAGAATGGAAAGAATTATTACTTTGTATCACATGACCAAATGATGCAGGACATTTCCAACAACGAATATTTGGAATATGGTAGCCATGAAGATGCAATGTATGGGACAAAACTGGAAACAATACGGAAGATCCACGAACAGGGATTAATTGCAATACTTGATGTAGAGCCTCAGGTAGATATAACATTCATGTGCCTATTTTATCAGACAAAGAAAATATTTTCCTTCATATTGGGTATGATGACAAAAGGTTAGCCTGCTAGAAAATACTGTCTTTCCAATTGTCTTTTACATGAAGAAAGACATTTCTTTCTTTGCTTTGTCCACATAAAAGGAGTCAGAAGATTGATGGGTCAATATGAACTAGAAGTAAGGACAAGAATATCTATGTTACTGTCAGAATTGAGGCAATGTGACTAGTGTTATACGATAAACCCAGGAGCAAATAATACAGCACACAGAGTTAACAATGGTTCATATACAGACATAAAAGTGATATGCAAATACCTCATCAACTACTGTAACATATATAGCAATGAGATATGCGAGGAAAGAAAGACATGAGGAGAAGTCCTGAGGAGAAAGGAATCTAAAATGGCTTCCCTTATATAGGCCACTTCGTACCTGGCTTCTTAAAGTGACAATAACACTGCTGCCTCATTCCCAATTGCATAATCTGGTTGCCTTCATTTATAATGATCTAGAATTAGGGGAAATAATCACCAAACCCTTGTCATGGTCAGATCATTCGCTCCTTCAACTCGACTTTCG
>JANHFT010008258.1:64776-84584 GCA_032467955.1 Pseudoxenodon macrops | reverse complement strand
GTATTGTGTGTTTTTATTACTGGCTGTGCACCGCCCTGAGTCTTTCGAGAGAAGGGCGGTATATAAATTTAATAAATTAATAAATAAATAAATAACATCTCATCAGTTTACAGCTGTTAAATCTGCATTCCCTGATACTTCTCCCATTTAAAGCTCTACAGCTGATAATCCAAGTGCTTTAACAAAGTATTTAAACTTCTCCGCAGATACAGTTTTAGTTAACGTATTAGGTAAATTACATTCACTAGAACGTATAATTTGATCAATTTCTCTAACGTTACAGTATTTAATGTCTACATGTTACATTACATACATCTAACATAGCATTGTCTCCAAACACTGGTACAGCATCTTTTACACTGCATTTATATATTTCAGTAATAGTACATATTGCCCTGGACAATGTAACTAGGATAATGCCAACATTTCCTGGTAATTTTTGAGTTCATACCTAACACTGTATGCTCTGCCCTCACTTGAAGTAAACCATTCAGAAGGTACACCTGTGTTACTCCTCTCGAATCTCCTTGGACTTATATGTCCCTGCTTTACTGTTTCAGGTTTCTCCTCTTCTAAACCTCTATTTCTATTATGTCCTTACCTCCTACTTCGGTTTCTACTCTCATTGTTACAAACGCTACTAGTACCATTATTCCTATAGCTGCTGGAAATACTCCTACGGTCATTATTTACTGACTCTGTACACTCTGTCTCATTAATCTCCATTACCTCCTGTTTATCATCTCTTGGCTGGATATCTTTACTTTCTCTTTTCACCAACTCAATTTCCTCACTTTGGTTTATCTGCCTGCCTGACATTTTCTTTAACTTCGGATTTCTCCATTTATCCCATTCCTTTGGCAATGACCAAAGTTAGGTGGTTTATGCCACCTAACTACGTCTGGCATCTTCTGCGACCTTCTGACACTCGCATGCTCCACCCCCCCTATGCAACAAATGTACATGGTTGCCATGTGTGGGAGCATTCTTACATACACACGCACAATTATATTCTTTCATTCCCATAACATACAGACCATCCTTTTTAACACCTTGTGCATATACCTGTCCATTTTTCTTAATTGTATATAGTCCCCTAGCAAGTATTATTTCATACCCCTGCCTGTCTAACATGGATATACTTAATAAATTATGCTCTATAGCAGGTACATACAATACGTTGTACAATATAGCATCTATTTCTGGTACATACACATTACCTTCTCCTTTTACATTAGCTTTCTGTCCATCAGCCAGACTAACCCACGTTTTCCTTGATGTCTTCAAACTAGAAAACACATGTGGATTATTTACAATATGTTGGCTGGCCCCACTGTCCAACAACCACATATTCTTCTTGTGTTCAATAGTTGATGCTGCCAGGGTAAACAATGCTGGAGAACCGCTCCACATTCGCTGATGAATTCTGCTCCATTGTCTTGCTGCCCCTCTGTTCTTTCTCCTAGGACAACTTCTCTGGAGATTTTCAGTAGAACATTTTTCAACTGCTCTGCCGGCATCATGTACTTTTGCAGATACTGGTTTGTGCTGCTCTCTCCTCCCTTTCCTGGCCTTCTCTCCACCCATTTTTTGCTCCTCCTCCAACAACTGACCAGTCAAGTATTCCATCGTTAAGTCCTTTTCTTGCATGGACTCAAGATTATATTTCATTCCCCTTTCTTCCAACTCGAGGAATGTACGTCTCATGTTCTGCAAATGTGTGTACACACATTCTCCCGGCTTCAGCTGTGCTTTATACTGCCTTCTGGTCAGCAACACTTTACTGCCAGCAATCTCTCTCACATACACTCTGTGCAATGCTTCCCAGCACTCTTTCGCAGACTGGAGACCCCTCGTATATTAGCTGACTATCTTCCAAGGCAAAGATTATGCTGGCTAATGCCTTTTCATTCCTTCTCTGATCCCCATCATTCAGAACTGCTGGTGGATCAGTAACAATCGCCACCACTCCTCCCTCCGCAGGTACATCTCCATCTTCACATTCCAGGAGAGGTAATTAGTCTCACTCACCCGAGATGCCAAGAAACCTCCTCCCATTTCACCAATGGAGGCCATGTTGCCTGCTAACCACGATATAAACCACTTTCTCTAGTGCAAGCTCCCACTGGGTTACTCTTTTCTCTAGGCTCCCTAGTCACTCAGGCCTTCTCTCTGAAATGGGTCCATAACCTGTCAGAGTTGAAGCAGCGTGACTGGTGTTATGCGATAAACCCAGGAGCAAATAACACAGCACACAGTGTCTTAAACATTTAACAATGGTTTATATACAGACATACAAGTGATATGCAAATACCTCATCAACTACTGTAACATACATAGCAATGAGATATGTGAGGAGAGAGAGAAAGACATGAGGAGAAAGTCCTGAGGAGAAGGGAATCTAAAATGGCTTCCTTTATATAGGCCACTTCATACCCAGCTTCTTAAAGTCACAGTAACACTGCTGCCTCATTCCCAATTGCATAATCTGGTTGCCTCCGTTTATAACATCTCATCAGTTTATAGCTATTAAATCTGCATTCCCTGATAGTTACTTTATATTAAAGTTTATTTCATTCTATTTTATACTCCCTTAGGCCTTGAAGGTCCTGAGAACTGCAGAGTTTGCTCCTTTTGTTGTTTTTATTGCTGCACCTACAATTACCCCAGGCATTAATGAGGTAAGCCTTGTTTCAATGTAATACTAGTGTAATTGAATATAGTATAATAGCATGTGGGCAAATTTGAGGAAGTCTTAAATACAGTATGTTTCGTCTGTACATGTTTAGCATATATAAGTTAGAACATAATTTGCATAAATATTTCTTTCACTTGCTGTCATACTTTATTTTAATTTTTACCTTGTTTTTCTAAGGCCATGTCTGTACCAGCTAGTTTTTGCATAGTTTAATCAAGCAACGTTTGACAGTGAAAATGGAAACTCGTCCAGTTTCTTATTACAGATTTTCCCTGGTCAGAAATCTACTTCGTAGTTTCTTTAGAAAAAATATATCTTTAAAGCAGGGCTGAAATCCAGCAGGTTCCGACAGATTCCGGAGAACCAGTAGCTGAAATTTTGAGTAGGTCGGAGAACCAGCAAATACCACCTCTGGCTGGCCCCAGAGTAGAGTGGGAATGGAGATTTTGCAATATCCTTCCCCCAGGAGAGGGAATGGGGATTTTGCAGTATCCTTCCCCTGGAGTGGGGTGGGAATGGAGGTTTTGCAGTATCCTTCCCCTGCCACGCCCACCAAGCCATGCACACAGAACCGGTAGTAAAAAAGATTGGATTTCACCTCTGCTTTAAAGGGATAATAATAATTTCCTGATTGAATATACAGTACATAATCAGATTTTTTTTAAATTTAAAAATAAAAAGTAAAACTTTCTAAAATTAAAAACTCTCTTTTTATTCTTATGAAAACTAATGATATTTACCTAAATGTGTTAATCCTAAATTTTTTAGTTTTACCTTTTCAAAATGAATACAAATTGCCAAACCCAGAGTTACAAGAGAGAGAAAGTTCAATGAAAATGTGTCCATATGGAAACATAAATAAGTAATACCTAAATAAATTGAAATGAAAGGTTGTTAGGATGATTACTGTTACAGACATATCCTACATGCCTGCATTATTGTTTTGTTTTTTTCACTTATTATCTTTGCTTTGCTTTTTTTTCCTCATTTTTCTTATACTTGTACTGATTCTATCTAGCTGCCAAAATGGTGCAGAAAATTACCCGTAAGTACCAGCTAGGAACAAGTATTATGTAGATTTTGTTATTTTAATATTGTTTGAATAAAAATAGTTGTTTTCAAATATATATATAACCTATATGCCATATACCTATATTTTTATGTTTTCTTATATTTTTAATTTAAAACTAGAATTTAAAACTAGAATTGGCAGTGTACATATAGTCCTTCAGATGCAGTTGAATTACAGCTCAAAACAAATACCATATTTTTCGGAGTATAAGACGCACCTTTCCCCCCCCTAACAAAGGGTGTAAACGTTTGTGCCTCTTATACACCGAATACAGCCATTTTTGGCCTCCCGAAGCCCTGCCCCTGCATCCCAGTTTTGCAAAAAATGGGCCCATTTTTCACAAAAAAAGAGTGCGCAGAGAGCTTGGGAGGCTTGCAGAGGGCTTCTGTGTGCTGGGGGAAGGCCCCCACAAGCACTCTGCAGGCCTCCCAAACCCTCTGTGCACCCTGTTTTTGCAAAACACAGGGTGCACAGAGTGTTTCGGAGGCCTGCAGAGTGCTCCTGGGGCCGGGGAGGACAAAAACTTTGAAATCTTGGTGCGTCTTATACACCGGTGCATGTTATAGTCCCAAAAATACGGTAATTCATGAGAGCTGTAGTTTACCAATGTCAGAGAGAATGATGTATAAATCAATAGGAATAATTTTCCAAGGGAAAAATGATCTCACATTAGGCACCATGCAAGTATCCTTTATGGGAGGATACCATAGTCCAGGTGATTTTCCCAGTCACTTACATTAGGAAGTGTTGATTGTTTCTCATTTGGTAAGGAGTGAATTAAGTGGAGCTAGGTAAATGCTTCCTTGCAATTTTCTGCACAATAGAAAAACTGTAATTGGATTTTGAAGATTTCACCATGGTATTTATTTATTTAAAACATTTAAATAGCCGCCCATTTTATAACAGATGCTGAGCAGCTCCTAATCTATTCTAGTTTCCATAGAATTAACAGGCTGGATTTAGGATAGGAATTATCAAATTTTTAATAATTATTTATGGCGTAATACAGGTAATCCTTAGGTTACAGTGGCAATTGGGTTGGACCAGAGTTTCCATTGTGAAGCAATGTGGCTATAAAGTGTGATATACATTAGATAAACCATATCGCTTACTAATGGCAATTGCAGCAGTCCCGGTTGCATGGGTACCACAAGGAGGTGCCGTGGGCAGGTAATTTGGTGTGCAGGCCAAAAAGTGGCAGGAGCAACTCCTGACTTCCTGTCAACTCCCCTAATGATTTTGCTTGTGGGAAATCAGCAGGAATGTCAGAAGTCACAATCACATGACAGTGGCTTGCTGCAATGTTGTAATTACAATCAAGCACTCAGATCATGACTGCAGATACTGTGATAGCTGCAGTTTTGAAGACTGGTTGTCTCTCTCATCCAGCACCATCACAACTTTTGAATGATGCTGAACTAGTGGTTGTAATCGAAGAACCCCCTATAAATCATATATTGCATAAAATAAAGTAATAAGTAGTTCTGACATAGTCAATAAATATTATGATCCTTTCACAGTTTCGTGACATACATGAGAACAGTTATATAATAATATGGACCACCATTTACATATGAGCCAGCAGTCTGCTGCAGCTACCAAAAAAGCAAACACAGAGGAATAGCATCAAGATCACCAGAAGTGATAGTACTACTGTATACCGCATCAGTGAGGCCATATTAGAAATATCGCATCCAGTTCTAGCCACCACTGGGTTTTTTTAAATGCTGAGGCCCTAGAAGGAGTACAGAGAAGAGCAACGAAGATGATAAGGGTTCTGGAAGCTAAATCCTATGAAGAATAGCTAAAACAACTAGGTATATTTAGTTTAACCAAGAAAACACAGAGGGGAGACATGATACCAATCTTCCAATAGAGGGCATCAATTTAGTACCTGAGGTTAGGGCAAGAAGCAATGGGTGAAAGCTCATTGGGAGAGATATAGATAAGGAGGAATTTACTGACAGTAAGAACTATTAAGCAATGGAGTTGGTTACCTCCTGGAATTGTGGGTGTTCTGACACTGGAGTTTTTCAAGGAAAGATTGACCACTATTGGTTTGAGATGGTATGAGGACTTTGCCTTGGGCAGGAGATTAGACTATAAAACCCCAAATATCCTTCCAGCTAATCTGATTAGTTTGTTTTATTATTTTATTAGTTGTTTTATTATTTACAAAAATATCATACCTCAAAAACAAAGCATCTCATAGAGATTATGAAATAAAAATAGTGAATGCAATTTACATGTGTCAGTTTCAACTTATTTCAGGGCAAATCCAAATTTTGAGAGGAAAAAGTACAACGTTACCAATACTTTTGGCCACTTCTGTGTATATTAATCAGGTTGTTATTAAGTAGGTTATTTGGTCACAAACCAAGGTTTTCTGTTGAATTATGTTGACAATGACAGATTACAATATCTTTTGGCTTCTATTTGTATTTAATTTCTTTTTCATATTCCGATTTAACAATTTTCATTGTTTATGGTTCACCATCCAAAATCATTGATTTGAAATTGACAGTTATAATAAACAAATAAATAAACAAACAAACAAACAAACAAATAAATAAATAAATAAATATTCTCATGGTTCATTAATAAGGTACTATTCCTCTCTTGTTCCTTGCTTATCCAATTATTTTTTCTCATATTCATCTCCCATTTAAACAAATGCTGAGTTATATGAAGAAAATTAATTTAT
Source organism: Pseudoxenodon macrops (assembly GCA_032467955.1). Classification (NCBI taxonomy): domain Eukaryota; kingdom Metazoa; phylum Chordata; class Lepidosauria; order Squamata; family Pseudoxenodontidae; genus Pseudoxenodon; species Pseudoxenodon macrops. The sequence goes on along the minus strand of JANHFT010008258.1, from coordinate 78,110 downwards.
ATAATTGAACTTTAATAAGTTCAACTCAATTTTATTAAAGTAAAGCAAAATTCCAAATGCATGTCTTATAAAAGGATTCAAAATGAATGAATCCTTATAAAAGAAATGCATTTGGAAATATGCTTCCTTGTATGCAATAACTACAAGATAACAAAGTTGTTCCACTTTCATTTTTCCTAATCACTGTGCAGGATGAATCTCTTCAACGCTTGCAAAAGGAATCAGAAATCTTACAGAGAACATATGCACACTACTTTGACCTTACAATTATCAACAATGAAATTGATGAAACAATCAGGCATCTGGAAGAAGCCATTGAGCTTGTTTGTAAAGCATCACAATGGGTTCCTGTTTCCTGGATATATTAATCCAATTACCAGAAGAATGTGATCATTATTGGAAGCCACCTCATACTTGGAAAAACCTCTTTGTTATTGACCTTATGTCAACAGGTCTTGGCCCCTAGAGACTAACTAGATGTAGTGTGACCTACATTTATAATTATTGTCATGTCCTTATAGCTAGGCAAAAATTATGATAATTTAAAGAGACAGTATCTTTTTTAATCAGTTCTCCTAAATTTTATTAAAATGTATCTTTAAATATATGTATTATTCAATCCTTTGGAATGTTATATTTTTGGAACTCATAGCTTTTAATTTCAAAGGCCCCTAAAACTGCACAAAATAGATGCTGCTTTCTATAATCTATTTTAATAATAATGTGATCTTTACTTTAATTGGGGCTGAAACATCTTTTAGAGTCTGATTTTGTGAATTGGATTGAATTGCTTTCCTTTATTTATTTGAAATTATTAGCCCAATCATGACCAGATCAATACTTATATTCTAATGGCCTTTTTCTGCTTTTTTAAATCATTTTTAGAGTAGCATTTTTGAAGTATTTTGGTTTAATAGGCAGATAATGTGATACTGTCTCTTTGAAGAACTCTGTAAAACTGAATAGAGATTTGAAGTTGGGTCTTGACTCTTAATGCATGTGGACAGTTGCAAGCGTTCATGCCGTTGGTGTATCTGTGTTGAAAAAACTGTAATCTACAACCAAGTACATTCCGTTCATGGGGGGAAGATACCCAAGGGAATAAAATAAAATACTATGACTAAGTTGTAAAACCTATGCACATCCCTTGCATTTTGGGCAACTTTATAAACAAAACTGCTAATTTTTATTATTAATCATGTAGTGAAATGTGTTTGTAATTTTGTCTCAAATTAATTTGTTGTAAAGATGGGAGGGGGAAAAATTACTGGTTTTGCCATTTCAGATCTGTGTTGTCTGAGAGTATTACCGTTTTAATTATGTTTAAGCAAATATGCTGATTTTTAATATGTATGTAACTGTTTTCAAAATGCACACATTTAAAGAGAAAATACTGTGCAATGAAAGAAACCCAGTTTAGGCTTTGCGATAAATTAACAGTTCCAAAAAACTCAGCTGCTGCAGCCCTGTAAATTCTTTTCAAATTCTATAGTCTGACCATTTTTTAAAGTTTTATTTTAAATATACTTCATTTTATGTGTTCAACAATTAAATGCCTTGAGTCATTCATTTCATCACATGATTCTACAATTACTTAAGAAAAACAGCTAATTTTTTGTAGATATTTAGAAAAAAGTTCTCTCATCTTTGTGATATTTGACATTCATGCTTTAATTGCACACTCACTCTGCAAATAAGAGTTGCTTCATACATTCATATATTCACATTTTAGCACTTGCTTGTATTATATATACATGCTGAAAAGTATATATTCCCAAAACACATTGTAATAAAGTAAATATATGGTTTAGATAAAATGGATTTTCCAATTGTCCATGGCTCGCTGAGCTATATGCTCTGGTTGGAAAAAATACGATTTTGGCAATGTGTGGAACAGTCCTAAATCTTAGATATGGAGCCTTAATAAGCAAATTTTACCATGAATTCATCTCAGGGTTATTGCTATATTCTGATTTCTCTAACCAATGTCTTAGCAAGGATAACATCTGTTCCCCATCATAACAGAAGGAGGTTGTGCATTATCCATCCCAGTTTGTGATATCTTTGTGACTCAGATCTCCATGTATCACTGGTATTACTGTATCTTGGACTGATTGTTTTACATTTTTATTATTTAATATGGATTCTTTGCTTTTGTTATTAAATTCCAGTATGTTTTTGAAAAGTGTTATCTTCAACATTGCAATACGGAAGTATTATTTCCTAATGTAAATTCCTTGAGAACAATTTAAGGTTCTCAGTGATTACCATTCTAAAGAAACAAAATATTTTAAAAGGGCATTAGATTTATCTACTTTGATTGGTCGTCTTTCACAGTTTTTAAGATTGCTGCTTGTTCTCCCATATTATTTTCAAGTTAAGTTGTAAGAATCCTTTGAACTCAAATTTTAATCTGCACAGTGCTATAACAGTGCTGTGATCTTGAAGAAGTGAGGGTTGTTGGTTGTAGGATTCTACAGTTGTTGAAATTCTTTTTCTCAATCTACATTCAGTACTCCATAATGACAAAGTGAAAACAGAATTTTAGAAATGTCTAAATTTATTAAAAAGAAAAAACTGAAATATCACATTTGCATGTATTCAGACCCTTTGCAACAACACCTGAAATTTAGCTCTAGTGCCTCCCATTTTTCTTGATCATTGCTGACATGTTTCTACACCTTAATGGAGTTGACCTATGGTAAATTAAATTGATTGGACAAGATTTGGAAAGGCACACCTTAGAAGGTGTCACAGCTGACAATGCATACTGTAGCAGAGCAAAAGCCGTGAGGTCAAGAAGGAAAAAACTCTGGGCTTTCATGTGTTTTGCACTGAGGAGAGGCTTCCATCTAGCCACTCTTCCATAAAGTCCAGATCGGTGGATGGCTGCAATGATGGTTATCCTTCTGGAATTTTGTCCCATCTCCACACAGGATCTCTTGAGCTCAGTCAGAGTGACCCATCGGATTCTATGTCACTTATCTTACTAAGTCCCTTCTACCCCGATTGCTTGGTTTGACCGGGCGACTAACTCTTGGAAGAGTCCTAGTTGTGCCAAACTTCTTTCATTTGAGAATTATAGAGGCAATTGTGCTCTTAGGAATCTTCAGTGCAGCAGAAATTTTATTGTAGCCTTCCCCAGATCTGTGCCTTGCAATAATCCTGACTCTGAGCTCTGCAGGCAATTTCTTTGTCCTCATGACTTTTGCTCTGCTACACTATGCATTGTCAGCTGTGACACCTTCTATAGAGAGATGTGTGCCTTTCCAAATCATGTCCAATCAGTTTAATTTACCACAGGTAGACTCCAAGGTGTAGAAACATGTCAGCAACGATCAAGATAAATGGGAGGCACTAGAGCTAAATTTCAAGTATTGTTGCAAAGGATCTGAATACTTACACCAATGTGATATTTCAGTTTTTTCTTTTTAATATATTTAGTCATTTCCAAAATTCTGCTTTCACTTTGTCATAATTGAGAACTGAATGTAGATTAATGAGAAAAAATGAATTTCAACAACTGTAGAATCAAGCTTCAGCACAACAAAATTGACAAAAGTGAAGGGATTCTGAATACTTTCTGAATGCACTATATATTCTATAACATTGCATTGTATGCATTTCCAAATTAGCAGTAATTAGGTTATCAAAGGAAATGCTGATTAGTAACAAAAGTAGTCAGAGAATAGCAAGTTGGTCATTTTGCACTTAGAAGTGTATATTTATTGGTAGAAAGATTATCTGCCTCTGTTCCAGTGACATATTCTCAACTTATTGTACACATTGCAAGCTATTTATGAATTTCTGGATGTTGCGTATATTTTTAAGAAAGGGGGGGGTGTTGTTATTTGCTCTTGATTATATCTGTTGATTGTGTTCCTAATAATTTGATCAACGTGTGTCTATATAATTTATAGCATCCTATATAGTCATTATATGATTTATATTGCTCTGCAGCACTATATTGAAAAAGCCATTGGAGCAAGCTTCATTGTGTTTTTGGTTTTCACTACTTTTGAGAACTGATCCCAGGACCTAAATCACTGAATTCATTCAAGATTCTTTTACTCCCCCTTTGTTCTCAGACATCTATAGGAAGGTCTTCTTCCTTCTGTTGTTTTGGTTTTTATAGTTTATATTATATACTAAACTATCAGTTCTCTTATTAATTTTGATAAATATTCAGGCACAAAATAGGGATTTGTCAATTGGTGCTAAATGTTTGTATCAATAATAACATAACACCAGCATAAAATTGCAATATAAATTCACTTCCCATGATAATGACCAAACATAAATTGATTTTAATAAAATAGGATTATATTCATATTTTTGAAATTGCTCTTGCTACTATTACTGTATTAATATTGGAAAATACAGAACAAAATCTATAAAATTGAAAGCTAAACTTATAAACTATTTGGGAATTGTGAACTTTTTAGAGTGTTTGTTCTTTAGAAGAAATATAGGGTCCAGATAGCATATAAACACTAATCTATAACATCATGTGCCCTTTTGCTCTTATTTTTATGCAGAAACATGCTTTATTTTAAAAAATGAATTTTGTTACCTGGCCAGAATTAAGATAGTCCCAAGTATTGAGTGTTGGATGTGAGTTACATAGTAGATTCTTTCATAGACACACAGATGCACAGTATTTTTAAAAAGGTAAAAACAAAAACAAACTAAAGTAAGAAAGAAAAAAGAAAAAGAAAGCTAAAAATGCAAGAAATGAAAAGAAAAATAGAAAAGAAAATGATACAATATTTTGGTGATACAAATGATACAAAGAATTGGTTCTGACCTTTTTTCCAGCAGTTATAAATGCAATTACAATTTTACCTGTTTTCTAAAGTTACAACATAACACTCTTCTTTCTATAATCTAACCTGTCTAATCATCAAACTAATTCATAAGTCCATTTTTTTCTGTTTCACACAAAAAGTCTATAAAGACTTTCCATCCCATTCCATTTCCAACAAAAAGCAGAGGAGCCATGGTGGTGCACTGGTTAGAATGCAGTATTGCAGGCTAACTCTCCTGACTGCCAGGAGTTTGATTCCTTGTTCCTTAGCTGAAAATGAAACTATTTTATCTACAATCTATTGAATACACCTCTGCCAGTCCTGGTTTCTAAAATAAAAGCCTTTTACGTTTTTCTTGAAGACTAAGGCTTAATACATTTGAAAAAGGCAAATTTAAAATAAAAGAAAATCCATGTTAGCTAGCAAGTGCAATAATACTACAAAATGAACGTTGGTCTTACCTGATATGTTCTTTCTCTGTGTGCTGCATGAGAATTCAAGTGTGGGTGTTGACTCTTAATCTGCCTGGAGACTGAGTTCATATATTTTGTTGCTAACTCCTCTTCCGCTCGGCTGATCCCACCAGTTATTCAACAAAGGTGAAAGATTCAAGATGACAGATGTAATGAAACCACCAACCCTGGACTCAGACAGAACAGTGACAAGGGAAGGGTTTGGATTCTCACACAGCACACAGAGAAATAATGTATCAGGTAATGGTCAATGGCCTGTGTGCTACATAGCGAATCCAAGCGTGGGATCTACCCAAGCTAAATCCCAGATGGGCGGGAAACAAGACTGTTCCCGAGTACCCAGAGTGGATACTACTATACAAAACCCTTCGCCCAAAGGAAACTTCAGCCAAGGCATAGATGTCTAATTTGTAATGACAGACAAAGGGAGTTGGTGATGACCATGTGGCTGCCCTGCAAATATCTAGAATGGACGCTTGAGTGGACCAAGCTGCTGAAGTGGCCGCACTTCTGGTAGAATGTGCCTTAATACGATTCGGTAAAGTCGTTGCTTTTTGCAATGCATGCTTTCAGCCAACGTCCTATCAAAGATGGAATCACCTTCTTACCCATGGAAGAGGGGTGAAAGAAAATTTCCGAAATGAAGCTGTTCTTTTAATGTACCTGCGGAAGGCCCTCCGAACATCCAAGGTGTGTTATTGTTCCTCCCAGGGATGGGTGACCGGGCAGAAGTCAGACAAAATTACCTCTTGTGACCTATGAAGCCATGAGTTTACCTTGGGCAGAAAGGAGGGATCCAGATGCAGGACGACTCTGTGTGGAAGATACAAAGATCTTCCCGCACAGACAGAGCTGCCAATTTGGAGACCCTCCTTGCTGAGGCAACTGCTACCAGGAAGGCTACCTTAAAGGTTAATAGTCTAAGGCTAATGGAGTGGAAAGGCTCAAAGGGAGCCAGTAAGGGCCTGAAGAACCAAGGATAGGTCCCATGTAGGGTAGTGGTGAACTACTGGTGGTTTTAAGTTGACCGCTCCCTTAATTAAACTCTTAATCCTCGGGTGATGACTGAGGGGCTGTTCATTGTCGCAGGTGAGGACCGTAGATAAGGCTGCTACCTGTCTACGAAGCATATTCGGTGATAACCCCTTATTTAATCCCTCCTGTAAAAATTCTAAGACCATTGAAAAGGAAGCTTGAAGAAGGTCTAACCTCTTCTTGGTACCTCATTGGTAAAATGCCACTCAAGTGGTGTCATATATTGTTGAGGGACATCTGGAGGCCTGGATTGTCCAGATCACTTCATTGGAGAGTTTGTCCTTTCTCAGGAGGCTCCTTTCAAGTGTCAGACAGTCAGGTGCAACTACTGAGGATCTGGAAGGCTAACGGCCCCCTGACTGAGGGAGATCCTGTCCTGGGGAATTCTCCAGGGCTGGGATACCGAGAGGTCCACCAGGTTTGCAAACCAGGAGCATCTTGGCTAGTGCGGGGCGAGAAGGAGTATTTCCGCCTTCTCCTTTAACATCTTCCTGATCACCTTCAGGATGAGAGAAATAGGAGGAAAGGCGTAAAGCAGACCACAAGGCTGTGAAGTGCATTGATCTACTCTGCCTCTGGGGCTGGAAACCTGGAAAAGAATCTTGGGAGCTGGGCATTTGATGGGTGAGCAAACAGGTCCACCGCCGGCTGGTCGAACCTCTGGCACGTCTCGAAGATGTCTGGATGCAAGCACCATTTGGTCTGGTCGAATGTGGTCCTGCTCAACCAGTCCGCCTGCAGGTTCGACGATCCAGAGATTGTTCCGCTCTGATGGATCTCATGTGTGTCTCTGCCCAGTTGCCCAGTTGCTCCGCTTCATCCATCAGGGTCCTGGAGCGGGTACCCCTTTCCCGATTTATGTGAGCCTTTGAGGCCACATTGTCAGTACTAAGACATGTTGGTTCGAGACCTCCTCCTGAAAGTGGCATAGAGCCAGGTGAATCGCCCTCAGCTCCAGCCAGTTTATATTGTTCAATAACTCTTTTGAGGACCACCTCCCCTGAACCATCTGGGTCTGAAGGTGGGGCCCCCAGCTGAAGAGACTGGTGTCTGTCGTGACTGTGACTCATTGGAATTCTTGAAAGATGCAGCCCCGCTTTACTGAATCTGAAATCTACCAATTGAGGGACGCCTGACCTTCGGAGGAAGCGATACCTTCATTCAGGAACTGCTTCTGCCTGGCCTCTGATGTGGTAGGAGGAACCATTGGGAGGTCCTGGCATGTAATCGTGCCCATGGAACTATGTTGATATATGAAATCATCTTCCCCAGTAATTGCGACCATGTGACCAGTGGCACTCTTGGAAGTGTCCAAACCTGATGTGCAAGCAACCGCAGGCTGACCTGATGGTCCCAAGAGAGATGTACTTGGCAAGTCTTGGAGTCTATTACTGTGCCCAGATGGAGAAGGCGAGTGGTAGGAACTAGGTGGCTCTTTTCCGTATTGACGGAAAACCTGTGGCTTTGAAGTGTGCTGATGACTGTCTGAACGTCCACTGACCCCTGTAGAGGGGAGAAAGATTGAATCAGGATATCATCCAAATAGCACTGTATCCTCACAGGCAGTGCTCTGATGGACGCTGCTACCACTGCCAGCAATTTGGGAAAGGTCCGTGGGACTGATGAGAGGCCGAAGGGCAAGGTAAGTTAGAACCCACCCCTGACACTGACCATAGGATCTCTGATACTGCGGGGTGTTAAAGTAGGACTCCAAGGGACGAAAGGACTGCCAATGAAAATAAGGTGAGCCCTACAGTCTGCCCTTCTACTCTGGGAAAGCAGGATCTTTTTGTCTTCCCTCGATGAGAATGGGGTCAAGAGCTTTTCCAAATAGATTGGTGCTCCTATATGGCGCTGATTCTAGTCGCCATTTTGAATGCATGTCGGCCTGCCAGCGGTAGAGCCACAGAAGGCGCCGGGATGTAACATTTGCTACTAATGCTCTAGAAGCTAATTTAGTCGCATTTAACATAGTATAGCAGAATACTCAGTGCCCGCTACTATCTTATTTATATCTTGTTGTAATCTAGTGTCCTCCTGGGGCAGTTTGGCTTGTAGCTCTCTGAGCCAGAGTATGGTGGACCTTTTAAAAAAAGAAAGCTGCTAGGGCAGCTCAAATAGCCCAAGCGGCCGCCTGGTGGGTTTACGGCAGGAGTTCTCCACCTTTTTGTCCTCTGGTTTAAGTGTCTCCAAGGCATCTGATGGTAGAAAGGTAGGGGATGACATTGATATTACAGGTTCATCCACCTTGGGAAGTTGTATGATTTCTTCCATTGGCTGGCCAGCACAATAGAGCCTCTTATCAAGGCTGCTCAGCCCTGAAAGCAAGCTGGGGTAAGCTAATTGGCGGTTAATAACCTCCATGAACAATTGGGGAGATGGAAGGGAAACCCGTTCCTCCTGAGGAACTTAAAAAAGTCCCTCATGCCTGTCCTAAGGCTCTGGCACCTCTGCAGCCAAAGACAGAGGTACTCTGCCCATTTTGGCTGTTGCCTTGACCTTAAATAGAAGTGCCTTGAATAATGACGAGCGAAAAATAGGTTTTTCTGGTAAAAACACATCCTCAGATAATTCCTGATCACCTAACTCATCCTCTGTGACCGAGTCCCCACTGTGCCTGGAGGGGTGCGGACCAAGAAAGACACAGCCATGGGACCAGAAGCTGAAAGCTGGCCATAGCTAATTTGAGAAAGACCAGATGATATCCCCTGTGATATGGCCCCCGCTATAATATCATTCATTTCCTGAGATAGAATATTACTCTGCGCCTTCTCAGAGTGGAGCTCCGCTGCTGTGGGCATGAAAGTCACCTGAGGGGGAGAATTCCTGAGAAGGGAAGTTGAAAAGAATCCCCTAGCCTCCTGAATGGTCAGAGGCATGAAGGGATCCTCCTGAAATACAGCGTGAGGGATCTGAAATTCATCTGTTTCTTCAGGAGACTTTGTCTGCCTTCTGAGTTATGAGGAGACAAGTCTGGTAATGGGGAGTGGTAAGATTCTGCCTCAGATGGGCCCCCTGGCATGGGCCTGGCTGAATCTGCCACCCTAGAGGCTTTTGCAAATTGCTTCTTAAGAGCTCTCTTACATCTTTCAGCATCTCTGGGCTCAGCTGCTGATGAGACTGGAGGGAGCTTTGAATTCCTAGACCTGACCTGGGTTGTCTCTATCCTGGTAGTGGCTTTGAATCCCCTGGAACTCTTGCGTGTTCCCTGGGTCCCCTGAGAAGAACTTCCCTCACCCGTTTCTTCCACAGTAGAATGCTCTGCCATTCTGCTGCTGTTTGAAACATGGGAGTTTGCAGAAAGCTTGCTTGCAAATCTCGAGTGAGGGGGTATGGCTTCCAGGCTGCAGCCGATCCCTGCTGGGAGACTATTAGCTCCTAATTGCTTCCCCTCTGTGGGGTTGGGAACTGCAGGCACCAACCCGGCCGTTTAAATAAAACTTTAGGCACAGAGCGGCTAAACTGATTCCTCCAGCACTAGGGCCCACACTCACCCTCTTCAGAGCCTAGCCAAATCCCGGCTGAAAACGAACTCCGGAGCCGCCTTCAATCCGTCCCTTCTGGCAGTGGCAGTTGTCCTAGCGGACCAGAACAGATCAGCGCACACACATCTGCGGCTTGAATAACTAAGCAGGTCTGGCTCTCAGAGTCACCCCAGTAAGAGTCACCTGCTCTCAAACTCACCCAAACCCCCACAGCACAAACCTTCCTTTCTCCTGATGCTTTAATGCTAGAATCCAAGCGTAAATTGACTAAACTTAATCTACTTGAGAGAGGGAGAAATTTTACATGTCTCCTAAGCTCAACTGAGTCAAATAACTGGTGGGATCAGCCAAGCAGAAAAGGAGTTAGCAACAAAATGTATCAACTCAGTCTCCAGGCAGATTAAGAGTCAACACCCACGTTTAGATTCTCACGCAGCGCACAGGAGAACCCATATTGCAATATTACAAAGTCTGACCTATATGGTCGTCATCATCATATCCAACAAAGAGTTGGAATCAGAAGGATGTGTCTGTCACTGGTTTACATATTTACAATTTAAGTTACAGTAGCCAGGAACTACAGTGTAGTATAGAATAGTTATCTGGCCACCTAAAGCAGCCTGTTTGGTTCATGCTTGTATGCTATCCATGGTGCACCATAGAGGGTGAAGTAGCTCTACACCAGAAAGAAAGAAGAATGGCATCCTGACCAGCTCAAGGTTGACTCAGTCTTCTATCCTTCCAAGATCAGTAAAATGAGGACCCACATTGTTGGGGGCTATATGCTGACTCTGCAAACTGCTTAGAGAGGGCTGTAAAGCCCTGTGAAGCGGTATATAACTAAGTTATATAACTATAACTAAGTGTTATTGCTATTGCTACTGTCTTTTCTTTGACTAAAAAAGTCAGTTTGACCATCACAGTGAGTTCCATCATTTCCACCCACCATCCCTTCTGTTGTAGGTATTGTTGAATCTTTCCATCTTTGTGCATAAAATAATCTTGCTGCAGTTATTGTATACAAAACCAAAATTCTATGACTTTTTTGTCAGCTTTTTATCCATGAGTCCTAAAAGAAAAACCTCTGGTCTCAATTGTGTATTAATCTTTAACATCCACTAAATCTTTATGTACTTTTGGATCCAAAATTTTCTAGCTTTTTGTAGCTTGTCCAGTAAGTATGATAAAATGTCCCTTCTTGTTCACATTTCCAACATAAGTTTGAAATTGTATATTCTGGACAATTTTATCTTGTGACATACACCAATGGTACATCATTTTATAAAAATATTGTAAAATTATAACTCTAAATTTCAATCCTTGCAACTGCAGTTTCTCATTGTTCCATCTATACACAGGTAGTCCTCAACTTACAACAGTTCATTTAGTGACCATTCAAAGTTAACATCACTGAAAAAAGTGACTTCTGACTGTTTTTCACACTTACAACCATAACAGCATCCCCATGGTCATGTGATCAAAATTCAGATGCTTGGCAACTGACTCATATTTATGATGGTTGCCATGTTCTGTTGTCACATGGTCTCCTTTTGCGACCTTTTGACAAGCAAAAACAATGGGGAATCCAGATTCACTTAACAACCATGTTACTAATTTAACAAGTGCAGTGATTTACTTAACAACTATGGCAAGAAAGGTCGTAAAAACAAATGTCTCAGCAATGGAAAGTTTGGGGTCAATTGTAATTGTAAGTTGAGGACTACTTCAGGCTACTCTGTCTTATTCTATATTCTAATAGCATGATTAGCCATCCAAGCTATGCATATCATCATCATCATGTATTTTTAGTATATCAGCTATGATCAGGCATCTATTTTCATTTATCATTCTTGCTTGACATAACTAGCTTAGTCTTAACATCATGTGCACATAAATAAAATGTACCCATATTTTTGTCTTTACCTCACTTCTAACATCAAAACATTCCTTGGGTATTAATCTATAAATGCATGAAAAACCTAGGGAATGTTAAATCTTTTTCTTATTCCTTGCTCAATTTTGAACCATTTATAAAGTATTCCATTTATTATTGTGTGCTTTAATAGCCACCTTACTTTCATAGATATCTTCGTGTCTTACTGAAGAGCAAAATATGACCTGAATGCTCCCTTACCTGACTCAAAGCCATGTTTCATTTCCCAAATTTTGTTTATCATCATCTGTCCTACTATTTTAATCAGAATTCTGCCAAATGTCTTTGCAGGTGACACTTAACAACTGATCTGCAAAAAAAGCATTCTTCATTATAATTATTTTAAAAATATTTCTAACATTTAAAGTTTACAAGAAAATCTTTTAAAAATAATTAAAATGAAGAACAAAGCTCTTGTTTTGCTGCAGGCCTAGTTTCTTTTTCTTCGTCTTACTTCTGTACTCTTCAAAGACAAGTTTCTATCTTGATTGGAAACTGCCATGGGATGAGGTACCATCAGTACATTGATGTTTCTACATCCCGGGTCATCCAAATGATACTGTTGCTGCCCTGTCATAGTGCCTGAAGGCTGTGGAGGTCTGGATGGGGGACAAGAAACTTTGACTGAACCCTGGTAGGACCAAGTGGCTTTGGGTGTGTGCAGGGGTGGGTTCTAACTTACCTCGCCGCCGGTTCACTGCCTCCCACGCTGTGTGGGCACGCTGCGTGGGCGTGCACATGTACAGTAGGAAAAAACCCTGAAATATTCCCCCAAAAAAAGGCTAAAAACAAGATGGCGACACATGTGCAGTGCTGGAAACATGGCTTCTGTGCATGCGCAGAAGAAGAAAAAACAAAAAATTCAAAAAAGATTTTTTTTCCCAACAAAAATTCAAAAAAACGATGGCGCCCACGGAGCAGAACCGGCTCCGTGACGTTACCAGAGTCCTACTACCTACTTGGTAGAACCGGTCTGAACTGGTAGGAACCCACCTCTAGGTGTGTGGAGCTTCAGGCTCCAGGACTTTTAACATCTTTAATTCTGGATGGGGTTCAAAGCCCTTCATGGCATAGGTCCAGGCTATCTGAGGAATCGGCTCACCACTTTGGGACTTGCCCACCCATCCATGCCAGCAGAAGGGGCATGCTGCAGACCAGAGGTGGGTTCCTACCAGTTCTATCCGGTTCTACCGAGTAGATAGTAATCTTAAGGAGTAGTTTGGAGAACCGGTCGTAAAAGTAGCCTGGCCGCCACACTGCCACCCTCCTCTCCTCCTCCCTGTCTCCTCTCTTTTCTTCACCACTTCCTTTCCTTCCATTCCTCTTCTTCCTCTCTTGCTATCTTTTCCTTCTCCGCTTTCCTGTGGGGTCTGTCGACCTGGCAACACAGGCGCGTTTCGGGGTGCCTAATCCTCCGACAAGCCCAGCTACGTGACTGCTGGAGGCTGAGAGAGGGTGGCCAGGTCTCCCAGGCAGCTGCTCAACACTGCCTTCCCTGAATGGTGGCACTCTTGGAGGACTAAGTTTTGTCCAGCCTGGAAGTTGCTTCCAAAGCATAGAGACTCCAGCTGCCCCCTCCCCACTGGCCAGCATCTCCCAA
>JANHFT010008258.1:52391-64676 GCA_032467955.1 Pseudoxenodon macrops | reverse complement strand
AACCTTGAACTAATAAAAATGAATAAGATAATTTAGAATGTAAATATAAATGTTATGTAAAAATAGATGAAATATGGCATGTGCTGATAAAATATGTAACTGTCTGTATGGGAAAATAAAAATAAAAAATTTGTTTTAAAAAAAAGACCACGGCTTTAGTAATATTTCTACTTGGAAGGGTGCTAGGGAATGCTCTCCTGGGTCAGGCTTTCCAGGACTGTTTGAAGGTCCAGGTGGAAAAACTTTGGGGAGGCAGTCCAGGTCTAGTTGCAGCTAGGTCAGGAGGATCATATTGGTTATTTAGAAAAATATCTCCATTCACTGTATTGCTGTTCAAAGATAAATTAGGTCATTACTCTTGTTATTTAGAAACTGTGCTAGGATTTGGATAACCTAAGTTCAACTGAGCACACTTCTCCCCCCCCCAATTTAGCCAATTTTGGACATGAAAGATATAGTAGATAAAGATCGATTTTAGGCAGTCAAAAAGAAGATTAGTGATTAAAAAGGAAATAGAGATGCAAAGTAACAAAGAATGCTCCAAGTGCAAGCATCATCTTGCAAAAAAGAAAAAAAAAGTTGAACAATGTATTTACAATCTCCACATTGACCATTATTTTTCCCAATGACTGGTGATCAGAAAAACTAAGTAAAAATCTTGGGTATCTCTGTTTGAAATATGCATTTCCATTAGCTAAGGGTCATCTTAACTGCCTGCCATGTAGAAATGCCTCGATTGCACATCAGCTATCCGTAGTTGAGGCTCTGTTTTTAAATCATGTTTTCAGTTCCTACATTATTTCAGTTCTTATATTAATTATACATACATCATGTGAAAAAGAAAGTACACCCTCTTTCAGTTCTATGGTTTTACATACCAGGATATAATAAAAATCTAAACAAACAAGATATTGAAAGAAGGAACAACCTTATAACATCTCTACCCCCAAAGCTCGCTGGAACAAACTTATTTTCAATTTCCTGAACTCCAATAGGGTTGGGGCTATTGGAAGTTCCAATACAATGTTGTTCTGTAGAAGGGGAGTGATGCTTAAAGCTCATTGTGTACTACATATATTGATTCCTTTTTTCAGCATTGCTACATTAACAGCTATAAAATATGGAACTATGGCAACAGTAAAAAATTAAAGTTTTTATTAAAACAATATTCATACTTGCTATATGCCACTGTTCTATACAGCTACAGCTCTTTATTTGATATTTCATACTAAGCCATCTGAAGGCAAAGAAAAGTCAAATGGACATGAATAAGCTTGTAGTGTTTATTATGCCTTTTAGTTTCTGAGATCTAGAATGTAACACAATGTACGTGCATAAGTTTGCTTCTTATTTTAAAGAATTACAGAGATACTTTTGACATTTTTCATAGAAAAAAATATGAGGACCTGCTTAAGTCCGTCACAAGTTAGACAACAGTTACTGTATCAATCCCTATTTGGAGTCCTTGATGCTTTCTGAGTTTGGTTGTCTCTTACAGATGATTCATTATCCAACTAGATAACATCTTCCATGCTTCAGAGTATCAAGGACTCTACAGTTCAGCCCTGAGCTACAAATATTATCTTCTATTAGTTTCAATCTCTATGAATATCAGTTTTGTGATTAGGAAATAAATTGACATTGTTTGATCTAAACCAATATATCATTTCCCACAATAGGTACCAAATGTCCCTGAAATCAGTAAGGGAAGTTACTTCTCTTTTTGGCTTCCATTCCATTCTGAACTTCTAAATACTGTAGTACTGTTTCCATATCTGAGTAATAGTGGTGAAACCTGTGGTATTTTTTGCAGAACTTCCTTAGTAAATAAAAACAACTGGGTTTATTACCTTTCAATTTTCTTTCATTTTAATTTCGTAACTATGAATATGAAACTATTTTAAAATATGGGCCCAGAAGATATTTGTATATTTAGTTCTAAATATAGTATTAATATCACAATCTTCTTCTTTTGACCCATGCTTGAGTAGAAAAACAACCAAATTAATTTTATAGAATTTTGGGTTATATGATCCATAATGCTTGAGATATAAAGAATACCCAAATATTAAAATATATTTGTTTTATATGACATTCTCTTAGTCCTACAGATGCTTCATTAATCAAGTCATCTAACAGAGTAGTGTTGCTGAAACCTTCTGTAGTGTTTATCACTTCCTCTGAAAGTCCCTTCTGGAGTAGAAATTTTGAGATAAGACTGTTGAATTTATTTTCTGTAGTCGACTGTAATTCTTGCAGGGGAAGAGGTGTAGAAGATGAGGTGTTTAGTTCTTCTGGGTCAAGACATAAACCTTCATTTGTCTTCTCAAAAATAACATCAATTAAGTCAAGACCAACTACTGAAGATGGGGAAGTGCAAGGAATATCTCTCACAAGTCCGTAATTCTCCATCCACTCTTTTAGCCACTCAATCTTGCAATCACACTCCCAGGGGTTCCGGAAAAGGTAGAGTCTTCCTAGGAAGTAGACTGGTTGAAAGACTAAGAAAGGCAATGTAGTTAGATTGTTACTGTTCAAGTGCAAATATACCAAGCTCGTGAGGTTTTCAAAAGCACCTTCCTCAATATAACTGATCCAGTTTCTGTCCAAATACAAAACTTCCAGTTCAGATTGATCCTGGAACCAAGTATTAGAGACAATCTTGAGAAAGTTGCCACCAAGATTAAGCATATTTAGATGCCTCAGACCATCAAAAGAATTCTCAGGGAAGTCACTGATTAAGTTGTCATTTAAATAAAGATACTCCAATTTCTGGCAATCTTGAAAAGCTCTATTATGAATAACATTTATTCTGTTGACTTGCAGATTGAGATATTTCAACCGGATCAGGCCCAGAAGTGAATTATATGCTACAGCTTCTATCTTGTTTTTCTCCAAATAAACATGGGTCAAATTCTCCATCCCTCTTATAGCTCCTGGGATCCTTCGGAAGTTATTCTGAAAGAAAAAGAGTTCTTGAAGAGCTGGAAGCTCTATAAAAATCCTGTCTGGAATGTTGAAAAGATTGCAGTCTGCTAAATCCAATCGGATTAGCCTCTGGAGAGAAATAAAAGTTCTGGTATGCAGATAACGAATGTATTCATTGTGGGCCATTTTTAATTCAGTTAAGCTAGCAAGCCCTTTGAAAGCACCAGGAGTAATAAAGGATATGTTGTTATGGCTTATTGAGAGAGATTTTAGGGATGGGAGAGTACCAAATGCCCTCTCAGCAAGGAATTTGATGTTATTTTTATCCAAGTTAATAGAATATGCTTCACAAGGAAACTCATTAGGGATCTGTGCAAGGCCAGCTCGGTCACAAAGAATGGCACAACTCTTCTCTTCAGTGCAGATACAACTGGCAGGACAGGAACGGACACAAGCCCACACCGAATGCACAGGGCAGATGCAAAGCAAGACTGGCAAGAAAGGGCCCCATCATTATGCCCAAGGAAAGAAAGAGAAAAGAGAGATTAGTAAACTTTAATGATAGTGAAATGAACACAAACAATTCTGATTTATGCAGACTGGTCTCACACCTCATAAAGCCATGGCTTGCCTAGCCATGATTTCAAAAAACCACAGTGTGGTTCTATGATTCACAAAAAATGTAGAATTATAAATTATGGTTTACAAATTGCAACATTGCTTCATACAATATACTAAATAAAAAATTAACCTCCATTTTAAGCTAGAATCCAAGCCCAACCACTAATTATTTATCAAGAACGATCATTGCTCTTTGATTCTTTGATCTAATATACAGAAGTAAAATTTTTCTCCATCCTCTTGTAATTTTCTTTCTCTGTTTTTATTTACTTGTCTGGGATACAGGAAAATATCTCATGAGCCCAGACTTAGCAGATGTGTTAAGAAAATGAGTAGAATGCAGAAATATTAGCTTCTAAAGGCAATATGTAGGCCATATCCACACAATGTATTATAAAAACATGTGGCTCTCACATAACAAAAAACCAACATCAAGCAAGTTTTGCTATGGCTAAATATATAAGGTAATTCCAGCACTTTAGCTAACTTTAGGAACTTTAATTTTCAATAGATATTCTCATAAGTTATTAACGAACAATATGTTCTGTGGTTTTCAGTAGTAAAATAGCATGATATATGCAGTAATACGGAGTGAATCCCCAATGTAACACATTAATGTCTCTTGCTCAAGTGAAATAACTGGCCCTAAAGCTGAAAGGATCTCAGTTCTTAGACAATCATGGGAAGTGCCCTTTTAGGCACTTGTACTGCATATACTACGGTATTTTCTTAAAATAAAATGGGAAATCGTACATATAAATGAAGTGTATTCAGTTTTATAAAAGCAAACTAGAAAAAAGTGAAGTATTATTGTTTGGTTCATTGCATAGTCATTACCATTTTTGTCCTTTATTTTTAACAAGATTGAAATTAAGAGTTGTTTATTCCCAAGACTTATTTGCAAATTCTTTGATGTATTTTATACAATGAGGACATACTGTAGTGCTACTGAATTCCACCCATCCAGTAAGTGTTGCAATAGCTAAACATTTGGAATCTAACATTCAGGCCCATCTCTCTAATGCTAAAGGAAGAAAAACTTGTCCACTAAAAGAAGAAGCTTGTTATACATCATAGGAAGACATCATATTCTTACTCTCTAAAGAAGTATAATCGCTTATGAGATAGTTTCTCTCTAAAGTGTTACAGCTATTATTTTTAACTCTTTTGATTTCAAATATGCATCATCATTCAAGAAGCTTCTTCAGGTCTTCTTCGATGAGAAGCAAAATGTCAAGAACTGAAGAAACTTCTTGGATGAGAAGTGAAACATCTTCAAGGAAAAACAAAGTCCAGTCACCTTTTGAAAAAGCATCTTTTTGGAATTCTTGCCTTCTTTTTTTCACTTCTAACCTGTGGTAGGATTTAGCTGGTTCACACCAATTCAACCAAAACAGTTGTTAACATTGTGTGCAATTCGACAAACTGGCTGAACCACCATGCTGGGCCTGCTTCATGGCTTGCCCCTCCCACTCCCAGCCATTACTTTTCCCAGCCTCACCTGAGGCCATTTTGGAATCTCAGAGCTCCTCTAATCGCCCCTGAAGCATACCCACACAGCCCACGTGGGAGGCTGCAGTGTTCCGATTGGCTGCTAGTCGGCAATTGACAGAGCGGGAAACTAGGGCTGTTTCCATTGGCTGCTCACTGACAGCTCGCTGTATATAAGAGCTGTCAGATTCTTTAGCGTTCGTTCGCTCCTCCTGTTAGCCCAGAGCGAACCTGGTTAGACCTATTGTTAATACAATAAACAGTTGACTTAAGCTATCTGCTTCGCTTCAGTTATTGCCTTCGAATACACAACAGGCTATGTCAAGCATTAAATGTATGTTAATAAAATAAGTCATACAACTGATGAATCAGAATATGCTGCCTGCTGGATCCCAGGTAGTATATTTGTGATTAAAGAAAAGAAAAATAGGGAGCAGGGGACAGAGGATATGAAATCCCAGTGGGACCCTCTGGATAGTTTATCCCTCCATATAATCCACTGGAGTTGGCTGCAGGGATGAACATTTCAAATCATGATGTTCGAGAGGCCTCAGTAGAAAACCCAGTAGGGAAATAAGAGAGGACTATGTATGTATAGCCCCAATTGGGCAGCTGCAGGTCAAAACAAAATAAAACAAAAATTGTGACATATTTACCAGCCAGCAAATTAATTGGGCTAATTCAGTTTGGGCTTAAAGCTGTTGGAAACAGGTAGGGGAGTGGTTAGGACCCCCAATCACCTTTTGATTGGAATCAGTCCTTGAGTTTTCCCACTGCTTGGCTAACAAGCCACAGGTTGCCCAAGGAAAGAAAAAGTGGATGTAAAAATGTTTTATGATACAGTTCCTGTATTAGTTGTCTAAACTAATTCCTGTTGGTCTCAGTTTTTAACAAAGTTTTAACTTCTGGATCCATCAGCATAGCTATTACATACTTTTAACACAGATTTATTGCTGTGATTTATTTTAAGAAGTTTATACACATTGTAATCTGAATATATAAACCAAGATCTGCCTTCTGTAAGTAGTAATATGTGATTGACAATAATAAAGGGGCACTAATATTTCAACCTATGAAATGATATTTGGATTACCATACTTGGGCGGAATGGGGAAGATTCCACAATATGAAACTAATGATGTGTTTATAAAGAACTATATACTTGGGCTGTCCTTTTCTTTATCTTATCTCAGGGATAAAGGACATTTAGCTCAAACCCCATCTTTGGACTTTGCGGTGCATTCTGATAAAGCTGGAGGTTGGATCCTAATTAAAACTTGGAAAGAGGAAAAACTGCAACCAAACTGGGAAGGACCGTTGCAAGTGCTGTAAACTAGTGAAACTGCAGTAAGAACTCAGGAAAAGGGGTGGACTCATTATACCCGAGTAAAAGGACCAGTAGAAGAACTAACCAACAGTTGGACTGTTCAACTGTTAAGTTAAATTGAAAAAATCCCCCTCTAAGTTAAATTGAAAAAATCATAGCCAATTTTAGAATTTTGACATTTTTGGGTAGCTTGGGGTTTGTTAATCTGCCAGGTGGCAGATCCTCCCCATTGCGCTCACGAGCCTCTGGCTCCGCGCTGCCAACCCAGCATAAGGAAACTGAGGTTTTTGCAATCGATCGGCTTTACCTTCCCTCCGGAGCGCCCACGTCTTTCTCTGCAGTGCTGAAGCCAGGGGACAGGCTGTCGGGGTAATTGCAAGCAGCGCTTATGGGGGTGAGCTTCCCGGCGCTTTCGCAGGAGGCACTACTGGTCCTGTCTGCCATTTTGTTTGCCGTGTGGCAAGAATCGGATCGGCAAAGCTAGTTTCAGGCTTCTCAGCTCCTCTCTCTGGAAGGTATTTGGATTGCGGGGGTTGCTTCCCCATTTTTGATCCAGCTTCAATTTCAGCCTTGCCCTATCTATTGCGTTGCCCTAATACAATAGAATGTCCTTATCCTATAGCTCCTCTTCTACCTCGAGGGCAAAAGATAAAAAGGGCCTTTCTTCTGGCGGATCTAGGGCAGGCCAATCTACCAGAGCCTCCAAGGCTGCAGAACATGCAGAACTGCAGAGGCATAAGGCAATTGAAAAATCCATTGCCAAAGCCTCTAAGGCTCCTAAGGGGAGGAGTAGGAATACCAAGGGCTCAACTATGGAAGTTGCTCATCAGTCCAGCCTTCTTCCCATTATTGAAGAGGAGGCCCTGGGTCCTTCATTATCACTAGATATTTCCATGGATCAGATTTCTGAACCTTTAGTCTCCAACCCCCTTTTATTTGGGTCTTTGCAAGAGCAGGAGGACTCTGAAGACAATGAAGAGAGGGGCTCACCCCTAGGGCCTTTACCTGGTTCGGTAATTACTTCTGAGCAACTTCAGGTCAGGCCTGTTCCTTCCCAACCCAAGGTCGCCCTTTCCCCAATGGGCCAGTGGCTCTATGAGTCCACATAGCATGAATGCCTTGATATCAGCCGCCATTAAGCATGGCATTGCTTCTGGTTTACAATGCAGGAAGAATAGGGAGGAATCCAGGGGTTCCAAATGCTTGAGATCCTTTCACCCAGAGGAAGTTCTGGTAGAGGAGGACCCAGAGGTGTCTGACTCTTCATCCCAGGATTCAGTTTTGGAAGGGGAGGGCCAGCGTGACCTAGATATGTCGGAGGACGAAGATCTGTCTCCTGACCATCCTGCATTTGTAGGTTTATTTAAACCCCCTCTTTTTAAGTCTTTGCTCCACAAGGCTAAAATCTCCACATGATTGGGGGTCTCTCAAGCCCCTATTAGCAGGGAACCAGGCTCTTCTGTCCCAGCAGACCACCTGTTCAGGGAACCTCCCATTGAGACGGAGGAGGTTCCTGTTCCTAAGATGTTTTCGGACATTCTGCATAAGCAATGAGCATCCTCACGGGCAGGCTCCAATCCTAGCAGTTTAGATAAGAGGTTCTACAACATGGATCAGGAATTTATGAAGGCCCTCCAGATTCCCACCATTGATCCTCCTATAGTGGCCCTGGCCCAACATTTGGTTTTGACCGGTCATCCTGAAGAGGCCCAACACCCTGAGGATAAGAGGTCAGAACAAATCTTGATCAAGGCCCATCAGGTAGAGGCTTGGGCGGTTAAGGCTTCAACTGCTGCTACTTTCTTTAGTAGGGCTGCGCTTCTCTGGCTAGAGAAACTGTAGGACCGTTTGCCCGTTTCTGACACTAGATCACACCAGGACCTTAAGAAGGTCATGGCAACCATTGAATTTTCAGTGGATGCCACTTTAAATGCCTCACACTTTGCTGCTAAGTCCATAGGTTCTTCTGTCACTGCGAGGCATCTTTTGTGGCTACGCCAATGGCAGGCCGATGTCAGAAACAAATGGAGATTGGCTGCCTCTCCTTATGCAGGCGACAAATTGTTTGGGGAGTCTCTTGAGCCTCTCCTGATTGAGACCAAGGACAAACCTAAAATCCTTCCCAGTCTTTCTAAGAGAGCTGAATATCGCTCTGCTCCTTATACCCGGAATTGATTCTTTCAGGGTTCTGACGGGGAAGTGGGTCAGACCCGCTCTCAACGTTCCCCTTCCCCTAGGCGAGGCTTCCAGGGGAGACAGGGGAGACAGGGTCAGAGGTCATCCTTCAAACGTGGTTTCCATGGAGGTAGAGGGTGCCCCTTCAGGCGCTATAAATGACTACTCTGGCAATCCTCCCATAGGAGGGCGTCTAACACTGTTTGCCAATCAGTAGGACTTGACAACATCGGCCAATTGGGTCAGGGAAACAGTCAGGAATGGCCTATCTCTGGAATTCCTCTCCAGACCCCCAAGCTTATTTCTCCCATGTCCAGTATCCAGGGACCTCTCATGAATTCGGCCATAAAGCATGTTTTGAACATTCAAGCCATACAACCAGTTCCCCAGGAGCAGCACGGCCTAGGGTTTTACTCTCATCTGTTCCTGGTGAAGAAAACTTCGGGGGGTTGGAGGGCGATTCTAGACCTCAAGTCCCTGAACCGCCACATTGTTTACCGGTGTTCAAGATGCAGTCCCTCTTGACCATCCTAGAAAGCGTAAGAGAGGGCGATTTTCTGACATCAGTGGACCTGACGGAGGCTTACCTTCACGTCCCCATCCTTCCTGCCCACAGACAATACCTATGTAGGGAGGCATTATCAGTATCTGGCTCTGCCTTTCAGCCTATCCTCAGCTCCCAGGGTCTTTACAAAGATGATGGCAGCCCACCTCCGGACGCTGCCCATTAGGGTCCAGGTCTACCTGGACGATGTCCTGATCCTCTCACGGTCTGCCTCTCAAGCCAGAAGGGACCTGCACACCACAATACAGGTGCTCAGGGACCACGAGTTTTCAATCAACCTTCCCAAGAGCCACTTGATCCCCACCACTCGGCTCCTTCATCTGGGGGCCATCATAGACACAATAGAGCTGAAGGTTTATCTCTCCCAAGAACGCCGACCCAGCATCAAGAAATTAGCATCTCGTATCATGAGGGAGAGGTCAGGTTCTCCCCTGCAGCTGTCCCAACTGTTGGGCAAGATGATGTCCTGTTTTTCCATCGTCCCTTGGGCACGCCTACACTGCAGACCTCTCCAGTGGTTCCTTCTCCTTTTTCAATGGTCTCGGCGGGCGACGTCCATCGTGCAGACACGGATCCCCCGGGAGGTGTGTTGCTCACTCCAGTGGTGGATGTCCCGGGCCATTGCCAAGGGCTCCGGATTCAGAGAGCCAACCCGCCTGATTGTGACAACCGATGCCAGTCTCGTCGGTTGGGGGGCTCATCTGCAGTTATCCATGGCCCAGGGCCAGTGGTCTCCAAACGATTTGGAGCACAACATCAACTGGTTGGAGCTCAGGGCCATTCACCTGGCTCTCCTGACATTCAAGGAGGAGGTAGTGGGTCAGGACATCCTCATCTTGACAGACAACGTGTTGGCCAAGGTCCATGTCAACTGCCTGGGAGGGACCCAGTCCAGACAGCTGATACAGGAGGCCAAGAAGCTGGGCTTGTGGGCCGAGAGTCACCTACGGTCCATCCGGGCCTCTCACATTTCGGGATCAGCAAACACTCAAGTAGATTAGCTCAGCAGGTCATCGTTAGATCATGCAGAATGGCAACTGGACCCTTCACTGTTTCGGGAAGTGGCATCCCGCTTGGGTGACCCGACGGTGGATCTGTTTGCCTCCAAACACAATCACCAACTTCCGAGGTACTACACCAGATTCAGCACATTGGAGGCAGAGGGAACAGATGCCCTTCACAGTCAATGGCCTCCTGGCCTTCTTTATACCTTCCCTCCACTTCCATTACTTCCGATGGTCATTCGGAAGATACTGGAGGAGAAGGCCGAACTCATCCTCATCACACCTCATTGGCCCAGACGTCCTTGGTTTGCAGACATCATGAACTTGTTGGTGTGTCAACCCTGGAGGATCCCTCGAGACAGGATATGTCTCAGACAGGGGGCGGTGCTCTATCTGGAGTCCCAGTGGCTGCAACTGACCACATGGCGATGGAGCGGCAACTGCTGAGAGAGGACAATGTCCCCTCCAATGTCATTGCGACCATCCAAGCTTATCGCAGGGCCTCCACGAACTGGATATATGACGCCACGTGGAAGACCTTTTGTGAATGGTGCTCCAAGAAGGGGCTTCTTGGAGCACCCCACAGGTGCATCCATCATAGATATACTGTTTTTTCTGCAGGCAGGTTTAGAGAAGGGGCTTTCTCCAAACACCCTTAGGCATCAGGTGGCGGCCTTATCCACTGTTCTTTCAGGGGGCTCCAGGCAGCCATTGTCCCAAAACCCGAGGGTTAAGCAGTTCCTCAAGGGTGCCACTAATTTGAGACCCCCAGTAGTACATAGGTTCCCCACCTGGGATCTTTCTAAGGTATTGGACTCTCTGACCAGGGGTCCATTCGAACCTCTTAGAGAGGTCAGTCTTAGTTTCCTTTCTTACAAGGTCTCCTTCTTAGTCACCATTATGTCAGCTAGGCGCATTTCTGAGCTGGGAGCCCTGTCAGTCAGGGAGGATCTCTGTATATTTCATTCTGACAGAGTAGTTTTATGCCTTGATCCTTCTTTCATTCCAAAGATCAATTCGTGGTTCCATAGGGTTCAGGTGCTGGTTCTTCCTAATTTTTGCCTGGCTCCAGCTCATCATTTTGAGCACTCTTGGCATACGCTGGATGTGCGGAGGGCTCTCCGCATCTACATCAAGTGTACGGCTTCCTTCAGACGATCAGAGTCCCTCTTTGTGTCCTTTCACACAGGGCATATGGGGCAGAAGGTCTCCTCGGCACATTTATCTTTGGTGCATATGCTCTCAGTGTACATAAAAAGACGAGAGCATATGGGGATGGGAAATAATGAAAAGAATAAATAATTACACCAAAATTATGGATGAAATAATCAACATAGCCCAAGGCAATATAATGTTGCTAAGTGAAGAATTAAAAATAGTGAGAACTACTCTGTTAAGACAAGAGCTACAAATTGAAAGTTTAACAGCTGCTGTGAGTGCAAACGAATTGAATATAGTTGTTGTACTTGGATACACAATACCAGCGAAGAAGTACCTTATTCTGAAATAATTGAAAACCATCATGAACAAATAAATAAGCTAAAAGAAAAGGCTAGGGTGGATATCAGTAACCTGCGGCTCTGAAGCCGCATGCAGCTTTTTCTCCCCTCTAATGCAGGTCCTTGTCACACTGCCGGTAGTTACGTTTTTCAGCAGTTCCGGCTGATCTCTCCACTGGCTGGCCCTGCCCATCATCCTTCCCCTCCCAGTCATTACTTACCTGACCTGAAAAGAGAAGAGACTTGCTCCGGGCTTGCCACACTCTTTGCTAGGTGTGAGTGGGGCAGGATCACATTGTGGCTCTGCGTCTTAATGGGTCCTGGGAGGGAGGACCTGTCTCCCCCATTGTGAAGTGCGCTAAATTTAGCTGTGCTGCGCAAGATGTTGTGAGAGCGCTCTGGTCTGCCTGACACCTCATGGCCTCCACCTCATGGTCTGCCTGCTGTTCTCGCAGCACAGTGAAATTTAGTGCATCTCCCCAAGCGTCTGAGGCGCAGCCAGCAGCAACAAAGGCTGAAAGTAGCCACCCACCATTTCCTGCTTCAGTCTGTCGGGCAGCGAGACACCTGGATGAGATGCCAGAGAATCAGAATCGGACCAGGAGAGAGAGAGGAGGAGAGAGGGGGGGAGATAGAGAAAGAGAGACAGAGAGGAAGGGGGGAGAGAGAGGGGGG
>JANHFT010008258.1:17565-31164 GCA_032467955.1 Pseudoxenodon macrops | reverse complement strand
CCTGACAAGGCCCTCTCTATGTGAGCGCACTGGTCGGTGGGAGGCTATTGGCGGCAGAAGGCGGTCTCGTAAGTAGCAAATGGCAACAGGTCTGACCAATTGTCCTGGAGTTTGCTGGAGTACATATCTCCAACTCCTTACTATCCTCCCTCCCATTTTCCCACAACAGAAAAATGCATAGTAGAATAATACAAAGTGTTGCAGGTCAAAGTTCCAATGAACACAAATGCAGCCCTGACATCTATTCTATTCTATTCTATTCTATTCTATTCTATTCTATTCCTTCCTAAACACCAAATGAGAAGGAGGTGGAGTTATTCTGGTCAAGAAATTGTAAGGCGGGGAAGGATCAATGGAAAACTGGATGTATCTTTTCAGTACAGGAAATTATAAATAAATATGATGTACCACAGATGAAGGCCCAAAGTTGCAGATCAGTTTGTCCGTCCTTTATCTCCACACCATTTTAGCTAAGCTAAGCTAAGACAAGGAACCCAGGTGCAAAAATTGCACATTAGTATATTAAGAGTTCGTTTGAGTTCTTTCTTTTGTAAATTTATTCCTTTGCTGCTTTGACTGAATCAGACAAAGTGCCTGGAAAATTAACAGTTGATAAAATAGCTCTCTTTTAAATGATTTTTTATTCATGTATTTAATAATAATCAATCACTAGTACAAACTAAACCAAAATAAGAAATGATAGTAAGAAAAAAAGTTTTAAAATGCTAGAGAAGATCCTTATTCAATCCTAGTTCAAAAAGTCAATTAGTAGCTACCATAATTAGCAAAGAAATAATTAATAATCCCTGATCAAATCGTCCAACTTTATACTCTTCTTTTGGCACTTTAATTACAGTAATTCAAGGAAGTTACAGGATTTTCTCTTTCTACATCTTTGGTTTTCCAAAAAATTATTCACATCCTTGACCAGCTACTTTATAAATCTAGTAAAATTGCACTGTTCAGTATTTCTTGTACTAACTGCTCCTTGTCCAATTTTCTTAATTTCCTGGTTTATTTTTGTATTTGTATGTTTGCCCAAGCTTGAAAAATGAATCTGAAACCTTCATTTTTCCTGAATGGGTCTTAGAATAGAAGTCTGGTTATTCAGCTAAACATTCCTACTTTCTCTTCCATTTCAGCTTCATCCCTTCCTTGGAAACTCTGAGTTTTATAATAGATCCATAGCTGGAGTCTCTCTGGATGAGAAGGGAGACCTGACAACAGACCTGGACATTGTTGACTGGCTGTTTCAGAGCAGGTCAATAGATAGAATTATATTTGGAAGCCTAGAAAAACAGGGATCCCTGGAATTCAATTTAATGTTTAATCCAAAGAGTTTGGAAGAGTTGGATAAACAGAAAAAGGTGGGTAACATCCTCCAAGAGACACAATAATAGTCTTTATTTTGATATAAAACTGTCTGTGAGAAATATATCTAGCTACTTCAGGACATTATTCACAAATCTTCTGTGAAAGTAAGAATATTTGAGCCAGGGTAAACTCTCGGTTTATTTGCCCAAAGAAAAACATGTATTAAACTTTACCTTGAGAAATTTGGTATGTAAATTTAGAACCTAAAGCAGTGATGGTGAACCTATGGCACACGTGCCACAGTTGGCACGCGGAGCCATTTTGGAGGGCACAGAGGCGCTGCCCTGTCAGCCCCAGCGTGCTTGCGTGCACTGGCCACCTGATTTTCGCCCTTGCTTTTCAGCCGTTTTTCGTCCACTGGAAGCTTCAGGGCGCTTTCCTGAAGCCCCAAGAGGGTGAAAAATGGCCCAATAGGCAAATTGAACTCACTTCCAGTTTGCCCGTTGGGCCATTTTTTACCCTCCAGAGGCTTCAGGATGCTTCCCTGAAGCCTCCGGAGGATGAAAAACAGCCCAATAGGCAAATTGAAGTCAGTTTTTTTTTACACAGGCAAAACGGAAGTGACTATGATTTGCCTGTTGGGCCATTTGTCAGCCTCCAGACGCTTTTCAGCATCCTGAAGCCTCTGGAGCCTTCAGGAAAGTGTCCTGAAGCCTCCGGAGAGTGAAAAATGGCTGAAAATCACCTGGCCAGCGTGCACAAGCCCGCTGCAGCTGACAGGGCAGCACCTCACGTGCCCTCAGAAATGCCTCTGCGTGCCACCTGTGGCACACGTGCCATAGGTTCGCCATCACTGATATAGGAGTTCCGCATTTCTCTCTCCAGTATATTAAAAATGTATTTCATCCTCAATTCATTGAGCAAAAACCTCAATATAGCCAGGTACTGTAAGCCGGGTGTAATAAGATGACCAAATTTAAAAAGAATCAGACACAAAATCATAAGATATCATCTCTTTCCAAACAAAATTACTAGCATAAAAAGTGAAACCAATGTCCTTTCTAAATGATTAATCAATTAAAAAGTACTAATTTATTACAATATGGAAGTTTAACAATTTTAGCATAGGTTATCAAGTAAATGCATTATGAATCTGATAGTACTTACACTTTCAATGTGTGGAGGACAGTTGTTGCCTGTTGCCTCAACTGGAATGTCATCATATTTTTCAAAGTTAATGCCTGTATTCCCCGCAGAGAACAGCTCCCTAGAATGAAAATAAGTCAATTTTGTATCATAAAGCATTGAATGTTTCACTGAAAGTTTGCCATGTTAGCCTTTAATACTTACTGTTCAATACGTTCACTTGGGGCAAGTGGTTTTGACCAATCATCTTCGTCATTTTTATCACTCCAACGACTGTTTCCACCACGATCAAATCGACCGAAGCAACTCCTATCACCACGACTCCCAATACCATCAAAATCGCTACTGCATCTTCCACCACGGTCATCAAATCTAAACATCATACAATATAGCATTAAATCCACATATATGTACTCCTTTAAAGCAACCTAGCAAGTTGGCAGCTTTAAAATATTCCCTTTTGCTTTAAAACAGATTGCATTATTTGAGGCTTAAGTCCATATTTTGCTTTTCAGAAACATACTAAAGATATAATCCAAAGATCAGGTTTAATTAATTAACGTGGCTATAGAAATTAATAATGTCAGTTTTCTGTGATGTTAAGGAACCAACTTCTGGGAATCATGCTGATTTGAGGGTTGCAGTTTTTGCCTTTCTGCTATCAAAGGCTCTCTCCATTTAACTGTTTCTTTGTCCCTGCTATAGGAAGATTCAACTAAGTAGAAGTATTTTAACAATTCAGAGTGCATTTATTCCACCTCAATTATTAGTGATTAATTAGGAACTCTTGGGTACCAAGCTCTGGGTTTGGCTCCTTTTTCAGTCATGACATTCATGACCTTAAACTATTCCTTCACTCAGTACAACCTTCTTCATAGGATTCTTATGAGGATAAAAAGGAGGAAAACATGCATACTGCCTTGAGCACCCTGATGGAAAATGGGGATGCAAGAGTAAATATTAAAAGAAAACTTCAAGACACTCTGTAATCAAACCAAATGGTTACAGAACAGGCTTTGAATATAAAGGAGAAAAGTACCCATGTAAGATTTTAAATATGGCAAAGCAAAAATAATTTCTCATAAATTCTGAACTAAATAACCTATTAGCCAAAAGCAATTTTATAGGAAATGCTGAGTATTTTTCCTAATTAAAATACACATACACACACCTGGCTATTGGTACCAAACAATTCAGACCAATTACGTATTAGGATTAATGTAATAATTTTATTAAAAGTAACATGATACAACTAAATTTCTGCAGACAATACATTAGTAAGAATTTGCAGGTTTTTTTTTAATTAAACAAAGAGGTTACCTTCCTCTTGAGCCATTGCCACGATCAGTAAAGAAACTTGATTTTCCTGATCCACGTTCACTTCTTGCACCAAAGCTACTATATGCATCCTTGTCTCTGGCAGCATTCCATCCACCATCAAATCCTACAAATAATACAATCCATTATTAACTATTTCCAAAGATATTTACAGTAAGAAATATATTGAGAACCATTAATATCAACAAGTAGCCACCAGTCTTCCAAATATAACTTCTCTGTTTGTTCAAAGTAAGCCATATTGCCATCAAGCTAAGACGGCACGAACAGCAAAAAATGGGATGGTGTTCAATATCCAGCAGCTATTGATCCTTTTAAGCTGAATAAACCCCACCCACTTTGGATATTTTTACTTCTGTTCAATGAGGAAACAGCCTATGGCATATCTCTAGAGTGCAACCTTTAGGCAATCCATACTAAACATTTTATGGCCATTTAAAACTTGACAATTTCACAACTGGATCATTTCAACTTTCATGTATTTGCCCACATACTGACACCAGTAAAGAAACAGTCAAATGATGAAAGAATGTATATGTTTGAGAATGTATATCTTCCTTGACATGTAAAAATTGAAGAGAGTAACTGGAAAAACTACTGGGCAATGAGCTTCAATATTGCCAAGTCATTAATAGAAACATGAAAAGTTTTGACTCCAGGATACAAATTGATCATCTTCAACTGTGGTGCGGATTCTCAAGACCCATTAAAATTTCAGAACTATGATATCTGTTGAATTTCAGTTTAGGAAGGCAGTTCCATTAAAGCTGCTTGGTAAGAAAATTCAAAGAATTTTCCATAAGTTCCATGAGCTTTGTCCTATCTTAAGCGCTCTATTTTTTAATCACTATTTAATCACTAAGTTGGATGGAAGTGACAGGTCCCCACGCCCACCTCTGTCATCACGTCCAGATCCTCCTCTGGATCCAAACACACCACGATCACGATCGTAGCCATTCATCCGGCTGTCACGATCATATCCATTCATATAGCCATTACCTCCACGAGAGTCCCAGCTGGGGGAATCTTTAGCAGAGAATAAAAAGTTAAACAATTAAAGTGTTAAATGTCACTTGTGCCAGCAAATAGTTTTTGCAAGCTCCACTGTAATTGTGACTTTTGTTGCCAGAAATTTACATTTAAGGGCACTTTTATTTTAAAAAAAGGGCAACTTGGACTCAAATAATTAAAATTGCAAGTTTATCTGCATCTATGTTCACAAAAGCTGCAAACGAAGTTTATGGATACTTAATTAGGTAGCTGAACTAACTTTCTTACGTTATTGTACTATATTTGTAATATAGCTAGGTACCTTGCATACCAATATTTCTGCCATGCAGTAAGTTGAAGCACATCTAATAAAATGGTCAATTTGAAGCAAGTCCAGCACTAAATTCAAGGTCCAATGCTAAGCTCAAAGATACAATTTATTAAGCACATAGCAATAAAAAAAAACAAAATTCTGACTAGCCAATGCTAATATGTGTATTTTTTCAGATCAGTTTTTTAAAAAGAAAAAGCTGCTTGTACAGTATGTTAGAAGTATGAAGCTATTATTAGAAAGTTCATGAAAAAGATCCAATCTGTGTTGGTCACCAGGACCAGAAGTTAAAGCTTCCGAGCTTTCTGAGTCATGCTGTAGCCCAGTGATGGCTAACCATTTTCTTGTGTGCCAAAAATGGCAGTGCATGCGCGCTAGCGCACGCATGCCAGCACACAAACGGCCCACACACACTGCACTGTGCATGCGTTCCCCCATGCGTCGTCCCCCCATTGGGCTATTTTTCGCCCTCCAGAGGGTCCAGGAGGCTTCCCCGAAGCCTCCGGAGGGTGAAAAACGGCCAAAAATCAAGGCCAAAAATTAGCTGGAGCTGACAGGGCAACGCTTTGCGTGCCCTCAGAAATTGCTCCGTGTGCCACCTGTGGCACACGTGCCATAGGTTCGCCATCACTGCTGTAGCCCATTGTCAGAGCACAAGTCTGAAAGCTCAGAAGACTAAACCTCTGGTCCCAGTGACCAACACAGATTAGATTCTGCAACATTATCCTGGTCTATCTTTATAAACATTGTGAAAAGTTTCAGAATCATACCTTGGTTAATTTCCTACGGAAAATGTGAAGAGCTCGGACTATAGAGTAACCAGGATTGTGGGAAGTAAACTACAACTAGAGCTAAAATAAGTTTCCCCACAAACCAGAAAAGATTGAAACAAACAATGCTTTCCAGTTTCTCCACAGGCCTCCACTCCTAAATCCAATTCTTTAGAAAGGGTGGTTTAAGGAAAACTGAACAAGTTATTAACTATTTTCCTCTTCAAAAGATCACATTAGTCCAATGCTTCCCAAACTTTGTCGTATTGTATCTGACAATATTTAATATAGCAACAATTTTTTTTAATCTGCCATTAATTTTATAATAATATTTTGAATAAGTTATTCAAATTTATGATCTTTTTAAATCTTTCAGAAACGTATCCAGTTCAAAATACTTAAGTTATTAATAGTGGGGAAAGTACTAAGCCATCTGCTGAATAATTACCTTGAAAGATTCAGCACATTATGTTGGCCTATAACATTATATGGACATGTCCACTAAGTAGATAATCTGTGTTTTATTTTAAAATTTCAAATAGTGAATATTGACAAAGAAAACATTTTAACCGTATTGTTGGTGAAGAAGGTGTTAGTTTTAGTACATGTAGCCATAAAAAGAACCATGGTCATAATAAACTTTGATTTAAAATTAATAAAGGTGAATTTCAAGCTTTTTGTTACTATGCTGGTGTCGTTTAAGAACTAATAACTTTCTCACCCCGTCATGATGGATCTACAAAAATGGATTTGCTAATTATAGGTTTTTAATAAAAATTAGTGTTACTGAAAGTATTAAACTTGAAAGGAACAAAATAATTTAACATTTCTTCACTGTCTACTTTTTTAATCACGTAACACCAATTGAGAAAAGTGTTAAATTGAGGGGAAGTCGGCATGGCATGCCCGAGAATGTGCTTGAAGAAAAAGCTCAAACTGTTAGTTAACTGCAAGTTACTGCTTAGAGGCATGCTCCCAAACGACAAACTTTAAAATCACCCCAGCCTGACACCAACTTACAGCTTCTTGGTGGTGGCATCGAATTGGAATAGTAGTTTGCTGTATAGTTATGGATATTGTATGCTGCAAAAAGAGCCATGAAAACTCCCAGCATTATGATTCAGTTTGAAAGCATATTAAAACATTCTGTTATGGAATGTCTCCAACCAGTGTTAACAACTTTTTGGTATCCTTATTCCAAAATGTAAGTTTCTACAAATATATCAGCTTACCTTTGATGACAGTAGGGTTCACATTTGGAGAAGAACAAGCAAGTCTCTTGAATTTTTGTGGCCAATATGAGGACACCTCCCACCCAATAATTTAACAGAGTGCTTTAAAAAAATGAAAGAGCTGGCCAATCAACAGCTTAGGACAGTCAGAAATATCAAACATTTCTCACTACATCCAAGCATGTTTTAGTCCAGTATAAAGCTGGATTTTATTCACTCACTCAAAATATTATTACAAATCTTCTTTGATTGCTTTTAAGTATCCTCACCCATGGTAAGGGTAATCTGGGAAAGATTAAACCAAGCAGCTACCCACCTTCATTTAAGATGCCTGTTTGATTTTCTGCTTGTAACAAGTTTTTTTTAAACTCCTCTTCTTCCTAATCTAGTAAAAGGCCCAAAAATTAACGTATGAATTTGAATGTCACTCTGAAGAAACAAGAAAGACTTCTGGTCTTTCAGTGAACCCTCCAACAAGGCCCAAGAATGTTTCAGATCAGGGGTGTCAAACTGGCGGCCCTAAAGGTCGAATGCATCACATGCAGGCCATCAGCACCCAGCTCCGCAAAGGGAAGTTGTGAAATGTCAAGACAGCAACGTGACGCCGCGAGTTTGACACTCGTTTTATATCACTCCCAATCAGCATAGTTAACTTTTACAGTAAAAGCCAAAATGTATGAAAAACACTACTAAAAAATTACTACAAAATCATTCTAATGACTTTTTCCTTGAGTATTAAAATAGGTGGGTGGTGGGGGTGCACTAATGTATTAATCTTTTGTTATGTGTTCACAACAATTTTAAAAGTTTCTGAATTCTATTAACTTTTTACACATGTGAACCCATAGGCTAAGATTAGATATTTATGGTTATGGAAATTTCTGGAAGTCAGAACACTTTTTCAAATTCTACCAATTTCTAACTTACAGTAAGTTCCACAGTGAAGACAAGAAACAGCCAAAACATAGTCTGATATCTGTTCTAGTTTCTACAATGGCAGAAAAGCTGTACATTCAAATCTTCTAAAGTTTTCAATAACAGTTAAATGAGTTAAGGGTCTACAGCTCAGTGGGACCACATGACAATATCCCTATCATTTTAAATTTAAAAATAGAAGGTTGGCCTAAATCAACTGTTAAGAACCAATAAAAATGGCATTTTGGCATTTAACCAGAAATGTTAAATGTAACTGCCACAAGACAACAACATAGAAAAAAACTTGATTTATTTTGCCCACTATTGTCAACTTAAAACAATCCTCCCTCCCAAAAATTGGGGGCAAGCAACTTTCTTGGAAATCACAAAAAAAGGTAAAAAGAACTATCTACCCCTAACAAAGCTTCCATTAAATGTTTACCTTGTATTTATTTAGTTGCTAAAAAGATTGAATTTCAGAAATATTGATCCTCTGAGAAAACTCAAGAATGTGATTATCATTTCTACAACCTTTTTGGATCATTAAGAATTAAGATGCTATACTATCATTTTATCTAATATTTTAATAACTAATTTTAACAGCCTTTTTCCTTCTATGAAGCTTTAAATTTCTAGCCCTATGAGATTGACACAGCAACGAATAGGCTTTTTGAAAGAACAGCACCCACACTAAATGGGAAAAGAACTTGGTCTCTGCTTACTTTCATTTCTTTATTACTACCGTAATGTTTTCAAAATGTTTCATTTCATCATGGATCATTTCATAATTGCAATCCAAATTATAATTATCAATTATGTCATTCCACATTAGAATCAATACTTGACCATGAATTTGATAACTTTCAGAAGAAACAATATTTTCTGTTGGCCCGGTGTCACCATTGTTCCCGTTATAGTAGATTGCGTTTTACTTAAATAGCTTTATTACTGCTTAAGTGAAAATGCAACTCTTAATCACTAGTCTAACTGTATTACACTCAAGATGAATTTCTCTTGCAACCTTCATACTGTAAAAAATATTACTGAGTTAGTGTGCAAATTCAATTTGTTATATGCTTCCTTGCTACTTATAACCACAGATATCACTTCTAAGCTTAGTACAGGATTTTACTCATATTTAATGTTTTGGGATGTTGTAATGCATATCCATCGGTGAATCAAGTTTAAATAAAGCGTTATTATTTCACAATTGAAATCTGTATCAACAAACATACCCTGCTTTGAAGCTTCTCTATTTCGCAAATGAGGAGGAATGTACCGGCCTTCTGGAAGAAAAAATACTTGTTACTTTAAAAAACTTTGCTATCTAGAACATTCACAATCCATCACAGTATTTTTCTTATACTTTTCATGGTTGGAAGCTGTCAGATTATAATTTTTACTTGGCTATCAATGACAGAGAACTTCTAAAACAGCAAAATAATTTATAAAGTGTAGTTATGTAATAACCTGCCATTAAGAGATTAAATTACTAAGAATAAAAAAGAAAAAAAATCCATTAATTTGTAGCATTTTCCTTTGAAACCCATTTATCCCACTAAGCAACAAGCCAATATTGCCGGAACTTAAAAAATACAGTACTGGAACTCAATCAACAGTGGTTCTTTGGCAGTATAAAAGGAATAAGATATCACTGGTAGGTGATAGTCCAGTCCAACAATCTTCTCTATTCTTCAAATATATTTCGGAAAAGTTACAGGATTCAGAAATTGAATGAGTGATGATCACTCATGATCACTGGATTTAGGAAGCATGCACTTAACATTTTTTTTGAAGTTCAACTGTCCAGCAAGATTTAAAAAAACATTATATAACATTAAATATGCATAACAAATACAAATACTGGTGTGAGAATAGAATAGTAGCTTCATTTTGAAGCATCAATAGATGCTATTCTTACCAATATGGTAGGCCACACATAAGACCCTAGCAACATATTCTTCAATTATGTACTTACTACTTGCTGTTCCTCCTCCACTCTGAGAGTCTGAGGAATTCAAGTCTAGACCAGCAAACTTAAAAATACACAAAAGTTATTATTAGTTACATTTTGAAATGAAAACCTTTTAGCTCTGACTCAAAATAATATCAAGCAACTTTCATTTGTTCATTTGTTTTATCAGTACTTATTTATAGAATACAGCAATTAATGTGATGTACCATCCAAGTATTTTATATTGATATTAAGCATGCCAATTGTTTCCCAATAACTACCATCCAGTTTTAAAAAGCTCTTGTTTTGCATAGAAGCAAATTCTCCCCATTTCTTTTTTTATGTCAGATTTAATTTCTTTGAACAAAATCACATTAAATAGTTATATGATATAGGAGCCTTATGTAGTAAATCACAGCTTTACATTGCATTACATATATCCATTTTTTTAAAACTGCGTAAGTATAAACATATATTTTGATCTTAGTCTAAACACCCTAGTTCAAAACCGCAAACTATGCGGCCGTTTCCCCAGACCAGACAAATCTAGCTGGGTCGTTTCCTGCCTGCTCTCTGCGTTTTCAGGCCGCAGCCGCGGCATTCCAGCTCTTGCCGCAGCGAAGGGCGACTGCACTTTCCTAGCCCACCGCTAATCTGGTGGCAGCGTCACAAGCCTGCTCTTATTTCCCTGACCGGCTCCTTTATCCATTTCGGGAGCTAGTTCTAGCCCACACCGCCTACAACACTTTGCTCCGCCACCGCTCTTGACCACGGGCAAGAATGGAAGCGGGGGAGCGGAGCTATGTAACCAGCTTAAAGGAGAAGAGGGAGAACCCGCCTTTCCAGGCGCGGTACCACCCTCTTCCTCCCCCCTTTTCCGACAGGGGCCTCGAGGACAAAGGAGATTTGGGGGGGGGGAGGCGCGTGTCTGTGTGCATGAACGCGCACCCAACACGGGAAGCAAGAGCGGCAGCAGTAGCAGTAGCTAAGTGGCTCCCGCTCCTCGGCTGGGGAACCGCGCACGCGCTTCCCCCATCCTCCCATTTCGTCACCGCTCGATGGCCGCTGTGGTTCCCCGCCCGCTGCAGTTCGAAGCCAACGCCGCCAGGGGGCCCGGCAGATGTAACACACTCGCCAGATCCGCACAAAGCCCCGGAACAGGCCCAGCCTGTCTCACACGGCCCAGGGGCGCTTCGCCCTATCCTTTACGCCCGACGTGATTCTCCCTTGCCTTTCAACAACCCCGCCACCCGTTTCACTTTTCGGCCTACGATTTGAGCCCAAGCCGCCAAAATTGCGGCCTCCAAAAAAGGAACTGCGTCACAGTAAAATGCGCCACCAGAAAGCCGGCACAAAAACCGTGCCGGGCTGGTGGAGCGCGGGAAGATAGTAGGGTACCACAAGGGCGAAGGAGACTACAACAGAGCCCCGAAGCCAGATCGGCCACCACTGGGGGAGGGGCGAGAAGCCCTCGCTATTCCGGGCCCACCCTTGAGGTTTTCTCCTTGAGTTCCCTCACCTGCTGATCTAGACCGAGGGCATTTTCCACTGCCACATGACTCATAACGAGAGATCGTTCCGGGGAGGTCCCGCTCCGCGTAGAGAAACCCGAATTCACCAGAAGTAATACACGCCTCGCCTACAACAGTTCTCCCTCTCCGTCTTAGAATCGCTTCTCTAACTGAAACACCCCCAGTTCGACCCGGCCCTTTATATATTCCTCCGCCCCCTCGCAGCCGCCGTGCTGACTTCAGCGCTCAAGCCACGCCCCTTCTTCCTCCTTTCGATCCCCTCCCCCCACCTCTGCTTGCTGCAAAAGGTATCGCGGGGAGAACTCTCCGCTCCGCATTAAGAGGTGGGGGGAGGGTGAAGAAATCCCAAGACTACCGCGAGAACTAAAGTAAGTTCTGGACTCCTTCCGATTCAGGAGGCGTTAGATGATACCGCGAGGCTTCCCTACACAAAGTTTATAGCGCTATTCACGCGAGATTCCCTCTCCTTTATACACCCCCTCCCTTCTGTTTTCGTTTCATAAAAACTCTAGTGGTTCAACCGGTTCCTGCAAGATCTCGCGAGAGATCTGTCAAAAGAAGTCTGCTCTTGGCAACAGTCTCCCTAGGTCACGTGAACAACGCTACTTAGTCTAGCCGCCATCTTAGATTATGAGCGGCTTTCGCTGCTGCAGGGGTGCACCTCTGGGTCGCGAAAAGGGAGATGGGAGGTATTCTGTGAGGGGCCTGAGGCTTATGTCTGGAGGATTGCAAAAAAACAGCACGAGAGTATATGAGTATGTCATGGAGGCATGATGTGACTCGTTTCTCTCTTGTGTGTGACCTAAATAGCGGTACCCTGGCAACAGCGAGGATGGGTAATAAGTCCTCCCGCCTCTTTCTCACAGTCCCGCAGAATCGCCGAACAATAAAGGGATAATGAGCTTTGTGCCTGCTCCCACGTTCCTCATCAAGGGTAAATCCTATTTAATAACACGTCACCATTAGTCCCACAGATATTTTAAGGCCATCCTCTTCTATGCCGTTTTTCAAGTACTATTTTTGTCACTTCTCATCTATGCTGCAAAAATACAGATGACCGTTACATAGCAGCAAAGGGACATTTTTCTGTCACGCCGATACTGTATGGCATCTGATTTTTTTTCTCAACCGTTTTCTTTCTGGGGCGAAGTTGAATCTCAGAGCAGTAGATAACATTGGCTGCAGAAGCACAGCGATTCACTTTTAGATACACTGCTGTATCAGCACTGGTTCTATCTAGTAAATATGGGATAGTCAGAGGACAACCAAATACCAACAGTTCAGTTCAGAACAGCTATTTCTTCTAAAAGTGGCCAATATGTATCTTTTTAAAGTAATGTACAAAAAAAATCCACTCGATAAAATTTCAGAATCCAATCATTGGGACCAGAAGTTTAGTCACACTCTGCTGGAGAGAAGTTCCTTGAAGATGGGCTCCAGCAGGAGTCCAAAAGCTCAGAGGACTAAACCTCTGGTGCAGGTGACTGACCCATATTGGATCCTGCAACGTTATCTTGGGACATGTATATTTGCCTTCATTCATGAGAAAACTTAAGGATTTATATACTGCCATAGTTACATTATGTCGCAGCACTTGAAAAGCTAGTTGATTCCTAATAATTATAAATCATAAACAAGGAAGTCATTTTTGTTCTAAAACTACAGTTGTCTTTATTATCAAGAAGTATTTCTTGGTTCTGTACTGATTAGTATTTTCCCATCTGTTTTGATCTTGAGTCTGTTTTCTGAACATCTTGCTTTCGAATTTGGTCACAGCCATCCAAATTCTGCATAGATTATATAAAAAAGATTGCTATTTGTAACCCACCTTTTAATTTGTAACATTGCCTCTTAAATTTTATATACTGTTTTTATGCTTTTAACATTTTGATTGTACACCGCCTAGAGTCCCTCTGAGGGAGATTGGTGATTCCTAAATATGATAAATATTTGTAATGTTGGAAGAAATATCCATCTGGGTTCAGCTCCAAGTGGGGAAGAAGACACTGGAAATATGGTGGCTGCTTGGAAAGATGGTTTAATGGTGGACAGCAGGACCACATGGTTTGAGGTCCTG
>JANHFT010008257.1:42469-53165 GCA_032467955.1 Pseudoxenodon macrops | reverse complement strand
TCTCTTCTCATCCAAGAAGCTTCTTCAGTTCAGAACTGAAGAAGCTTCTTGGATGAGAAGCGAAACGTCTTCAAGCAAAAACAAAGTCCAGTTGTCTTTTGAAAAGAGACCTTTGGGATGCTCAAGTAAATGTTACAGTTTTTATTCATCAAATTTTTATACTATATTCCAACTTTACCTTGATTACTGATGTTACAAAGCAGGCCAGTTTTACGAATGAAACAATGTTTTATTCAGGGATACACCGAAGGCACAAAACAGAATTAAAAAAATAGAAAATAGAGATTCAGCATTACCTCATTCATCTCTTCTATATTGGTAATCATGACAATGATTGGAGAATGCTCCTGCCATACCATTCTCCAGAAATCACTGACAGTATTAACTATGGGTCCCTGAGTAGCAATGTACACCTTTTCTTCTCCTCTATAGCCCTAGCAAAAAAACAAAAAACAAAAAAAACCCAACAAGGTTCATGAGTGCTGAAATGTACGTATACCTCAGTCCTTCAGTTTTCAATCAGAAGTTGTTTAGTAAATTAGAAAGAAATATTCTCATACTCACCCTTCACATGAAGTGAAACAAACAAGCACAGGCAGCATAACTTTGATTTATACAAAAACGAATGGTTCCTATGGCAATAGGAGCAATTTATGCTATGTAAGATCAGTGGTGGGTTGCTACCGGTTTGGTTCGGTTCTCTAGAACCATTACCGAAAATTGGTCCCTGCTTGCCAAACCGGCAGTATCAGCCAGCTAGCCACACCCGCTACAGCTGGAAATCGATCCTCCGGGGACGTAATTACCTTGTAAAGAACCCTCTGCGCATGCACAAAGCCTTCTGTGCATGCACAGAGGGTTTTTACCTGGATATGATGCGAGCCCGAACCAGTAGGGAAAGTAAGAACCCCTATGCAAGATGTATAGTTAAGCCAAAATTCATTTGAGTAGGGCTACATCTGGCACTCCATTTTGGGGCCTTGTTGGATTCTAAAGGTTATGGTGGTAAAAATGACTGTCATTCTCTATCAGAGATTGCTAGGAAGTCACACTTTAAATCACCACAAGTATATTTTACAACATTGAGATTTGAATCTGTGTCTCTCTCAGCATGCTGGAAGGACTGAAATGATTGTGGAATTCTGCAACTACTAAAAACAATTGAGGCCCAACAAAACCACTTATATAGAAAAAAATTATCTGGAACTACCAGTCTTACCCTGATGTAATTAGCATTAATGTAAGAGCTGAGGGGATCCTCTTCATCATCTGAGGTAAGGCACACTCTGCTGTGACGATCTGGAAAATGGGAAGCAGCAATGATGAATTACAGATTGGAAGGAGCAAAAAACAAAAAAAAAGTTTTCTCTTTTCTAGCATGAATTGTATAAACTATTACACAACAGACCCTCAATCTGGAATTCAGAGAACTGGCCAAAGGTTTGATTTGAAGAAACACAAGAGCAACCCTGATGGTTTTAGCTGAAGATCTACCTAATTCAGAATCCTGCTTCCCACAGTGACAATCCAGATATCCTGGAGAAAGCATTCATTGCTTTTGCTCACCCACAGCTAATATTCAGTGCCTAGAGCTGTATTTAGATGCTATTACTAGTACCCATTAAGAGTCTTAACATCCCTTTCTAATTCCCCTCGGAATCCAGATTAGTCAATACTTTTGCCACGTTTTGTGGCACAGAACACAGCAGTGCTGAAGGAGCAGGGTGCTGCAGTACCTTTCACAATTCAGAGTTCTTTCTTATGGCAAAACTAATCATTATTAACAATGCATGTAGCCTGGTCTAAATACCAGTGCAAAGGCAGAGATCTGCTATAATTCTATCGGATTTAATGTTGCGCTGCTTTTGAGCGGTAGCTTTTTCCCCTGAAAATTCTGAAATCAACCATTTTCATATGGTTAGGGTGGAATATTTGAGACAAAAGGCTTAAAAGAAATTACCCACAACAAATCTGTAAATCTGCAAAAGAAATACAGTATACATTAGCAGGATTAAAGACTATTATCATTTCTTTCGCTAACTGCAATTAACTATAGTGTTGCAGGCAACTAACTGATCATTAAGTTAAGTGCCTATTTATCTTTCAGTTCTAGCTGGAATGAACATCTATTTTTGAAAATTTTAAATATTTTACTTTATTTTCAGAACAACGTATTCCGTTTTGTGGGCAACTTTTCTAATTGAAAACTGTTTTTAAGCTTTTTTTTAAAGTGGAATTGCAATTGTAAAGCGTGTACTGTTCAGTGCACAGGAATATTTCAAATAGAAGAAAAACACATCTCAGAAAGTATTTTAAACGTTTGATATAATTTTTTAGTCCATCTCATCAAAATAATCAGAACAATTATTGAGACCAGATAAATAGTAAATACAAACATCCAACATAAATAACTTTTTCCATATCAGGAAACATAATGCAGTCTAACAAAATAACCTCTGATCCCTCCAAACAGAAATTCTAACAATTTTGGTCAAAATGGTATGAAATAGTAAAGATTTTGACCAATTTATCTTTCAAGCTCTGAGAGATACTGAAATCACTCAACATCCAATTTGTGAGATTCATAGGAATGTCATAGGTACAGGTAGCCCTATATTTACAACAGTTCGTTTTGTGACCATTCAAAGTTACCATGACACTGAAAAAACTAACTTATGAATGTTTTTCACACTTACGACCATTGCAGCATCCCCATGGTCATGTGATCAAAATCCAGATGCTTGGCAACTGACTCATATTTATGACGGTTGCAGTGCCCTAGGGTCATGTGATCCCCTTTTGTGACCTTTTGACCAGTAAAGTCAATGGGGAAGCCAGCTTCAGTTAACGACTGTGTCACTAATTTAACAACTGCAGAGATTCATTTATTTAATAACTGTGGCAAGAAAGGTCATAAAATGGGGCAAAATTCACTTAATAGCTGTCTCGCTTAGGAACAGAAATGTTGAGCTCAATTGCTGTCATAAATTGAGGACTACTTGTACAGGTAGTCCTCGACTTACAACAGTTCATTTAATGACCGTTCAAAGTTATAACGGCACTGAAAAAAATTGTTATGACGGTTGCTGTGTTCCCGGATCAGGCGATCCCCTTTTGCAACCTTCTGACAAGCAAAGTCAATGGGGAAGCCAGGTTCACTTAACAAGTGTGTTACTAACTTAACAGCTGCGGTGATTCATTTAACAAATGTGGCAAGAAAAGTCATAAAATGGAGCAAAGCTCATTTAATAAATCTCTCACTTAACAACATAAATGTTGGGCTCAATTGTTGTCGTAAGTCGAGGACTACCTGTATTGCACTACTGATCTTAATCCATATTCTTTGGGGAAATTTGGTGAACAACTCCAAAATGTTTCTGTAACTCAGTGATCTTTCCTGACATTTAGAAATAGCTTTCATAACCCACAACTCACCATTATGGCAAATCGCATCAGGTTTAAACTGTTTGTAAATTCACAAACACATACATTAACACATACAGTAGTTCAAAATGCTTCTGTACTAAAAATGGATTTCAATGTACTTACTTGGGAGAATTGTTTTGTAACGATTCTTTCGGACTAAACCTGGAATGTCATATTCCTTTGGATCAATAAAGTTCATTGGGATTGCCTGTTGAAAGATGCATCATAGAAATGCTAGACATATTACAATCCTAATAGCTTTTCACTTAAAAATGAAAGAATACTGTAATATTTGTGAAAACTCATTCAATCCAGATTCAAAAACAATGAATTGAAGAATTTGAGTACTAAAGGAAGTGTGGTGGAGCTGTGAGATATATTGAAAGGCCTTTTATTTTAGTTTAATATGAATGGGATTAAACTGTAATATTGTGATATTTGGATTTATATTCTTTTTTTTTTTCCAAGGAAGAAAAGCCAGTTTATATTGGGGCTCTCCCTTTTCGTTATTAAAATATTCCTGTG
Source organism: Pseudoxenodon macrops (assembly GCA_032467955.1). Lineage (NCBI taxonomy): Eukaryota > Metazoa > Chordata > Lepidosauria > Squamata > Pseudoxenodontidae > Pseudoxenodon > Pseudoxenodon macrops. The sequence goes on along the minus strand of JANHFT010008257.1, from coordinate 49,214 downwards.
CAGCACATTGCACTGAGACAGAGTGAATTTCTATGGCTGAGCTTTTTTATGAACCTGAATCTAATAATTGTTTTACTAATATTTGTCCTACTGGCACTTTTTAATAACTTAGTTGATTGTTGAATAACCTTATAACAGCTCAAAATATAGTTATTCGTCTGCTAACCAATAAAAAAAAACAACCTTATATTTCTGTCTTATCAAATAAATCTATGTTAATTTTATGCGCTTCATTACTCAAGATAAGACCAAGGGGAATGCAAGTCATTAAAAGCACCGCTGTACAAATAGTAGTAAAACTAATGAATTTATTTTAATTACTGTTTGATATTTATAAATGACTGTGTGTGTTCTGATGATGCAGAAGTCCCATCTGGTGATAATAAAAATAAGGCTGGAAAGCACGGTTGCAGCAATGCTACTAGGAAGAAACCTGCAACGTTTCATAAAAACAGGTGCAAGAATATGTAGATTTTGTGTGTGTGTGTGCCATGGATCATATCTAAGTTAAGTTAGTCAATACAGTGAGATTAAGCATAGGAAATTACATTACCAGGAAATGTTCCCTGCATTCAGCCATTTTTTCTACACTTCAAGTCACATTTCCATTCTTTCAGAACTTACTACCACGGTATGTGCCCCTACTTTCCAATAAATGAATAAAAATCTGGTTCTGATAGATGCAAATGCTGTATGCTGATGTACTCTATGGGTTTCTTTTTGTTGTATATTTATGAAGTATAGAAAGAATATTTGCTTTTGCTTCCTTTCAAAGCTATTTTGCCTTACTAAGGACATGTCTCCTAAATCTGTTCATATTCCCTCCCTATTCAGCCATAGGTGGGATATAATTGAAACTTTAAAAATGCAGAGATTGATTCGAACAGCAAGTTAAATGTGTCTGCTGAATGCTGTCCTAAAGGGGAGGTTGTTTCCAGAAATCCATGCATGAAATGAGGAGGTGGGGAGGTGTTGAGCCATCCTTGAAATATTTCCAGATCTAGATCCAGGGCACCAAAAACATCTTTTCCTTTCTTCTAACTAGATAGCCCCTAGACTAGCGCTTAATGAATTTAATTTTTAAAAAAGTTTTTGTTTTAAATTACTGCAGTTGATTTCACTGAATATTATACTTTTCTTCAGTTCATTATGAGAACTGATGTTCTCCAGTATGGTTAATGCTACTATAAACTCTTATTTTGGAAACGGGGGGCACCAAAATACTTACAAAAAATTCTGTCTGGAGGACAAAAGAATCCAAAGCTTTCTCGTGCAGCTCCTCTTCTGTGAGAACGTTGGATGCTGTCTGGAGGTATTCTTGAGCTGACTCTTCCCTGGGAGACATGATATAGCCAAACCCTTGTTCAGTACAGCCAGGAGTACACATGTCCAACGTGAGCGAAACATTTGAACCTCGCCTGGATATACAGAGGTAACTGTTAATGGCTATGAAACAAATCAGCATGAATCACTCACTTCCCCTGTTTGTATGATATTCACCCAGAGATCCAGATAACATGAAAAATCCAAGATATGTCTTCATACATCTTTTCAGCCTTGGATTGTATTAGAAAATACAAAAAGGTAGAAAATGGTGATCATGTGACTTTGGGGTCATAATTGTGCACCAGTTGCCAAGTACCCAAATTGTGATTATGTGACTGTGGGGACACTACGATGACTGCAATTTCAAGGCCTGGGCCAATGTTTCCTTGTTCAGTGCTGTCATAACTTTGAACAGTCACTGAATATGTGATACTATGCAAGGACTACCTGTATTATATTATCCTTCTGAGTGTAGAATGTAGAAATATGGAGTTTGATGCTACTTAGAGAGGAAAACATTCTAGTTAAAACTAATACTTGTGCTGTGTTCCTTAGTCCGGCAGCTGGGACAGAACAGATCAATAACAATAGCATTTAGAATTATGTATCGCTTCACAGTGTTTTACAGCCCTCTCTAAGCAGTTTACAGAGTCAGCATATTTCTCCCAACAATCCGGGTCCTCATTTTACCGACCTCGGAAGGATGGAAGGCTGAGTCAACCTTGAGCCTGGTGAGACTCAAACTGCCAAACTGCGGGCAGCCGGCAGCCAGCAGAAGTAGCCTGCAGTACTGCACTCTAACCACTACACCACCATGGCTTCTTTAATTAAAAAGAAAGTTAACCTAACACTATGTCAGCTAGAAAATATTGGAGTGGAGATTCATGACCAGGAAGACAGGTCAGGAAAAGCATATTTATTTATTAAAAAAATAACAGACAATATAATAATTTACATCACTTATCTCGAAATCTGTCAAAGGCTTTAGATCCACAAGTATAGTAGAATTACCTTTTCTGCCTTTTCTAAGTTTTTTTTTTAAGCTGCTTTGTCTTGAAGGTCAGAGATTGGAGACCTAGAAGATAACCCACCCTGTCTAAGGCTTTTCTCAGATCATCCATCTCATAACAAGAGAAAAGAGGCATGAATGCAATATGCACTGCCTTTTCCATGGCATTCCCATGAAGATAATTGTGAGGTTTGTAGTAGTAGCGGAATGACTATATAATATCTGAGAAAGTTGGTGTGAGGATAGGGTTAAATAATCCTCTCAAATGACATATCCCTGCCTTCAAAGCTATATTTTATTGCCACTGATTATCAAAACAAATTAAAAAATTGTGAGAAAAACATCAGAGGCAAATGAACTCTATGAATAACAAATGGATCATTTTCTTCTAAGGTAAGATTTATTTTTGTTCAACAGCCAGAAAATTCAAAACTTTTAACAAGATTAATAATGTTTGAGAAATCCATAAGTGTTTCCTAGAGTATATTCATAAATATTAATTGGGAATTAATTAATTATTGATATGATGGGGCAGTTGCTTATTTTTGAAAGAAAATAGGTTTATTTGGTTCAAATTAAGTTGATTGTTCTTAATGGCTAAGCTTCCCCTACCCTGTGATCAGCTGATTGCATTTCTTCACATGCTGCCTTACCTTTCCTGCAGCCCTACAGATTTAACTGTAAGAGTTGCTGGATCTGTTTCTGCTTTTATATCCATCACACAGTCAAAAACTGGTGATTCTGGTACAGGATCTAAATCAAGGAAGTCATCATCGTTTCTGTCTTCCGTCCATTCAGAATAAGTGAACGATGGTTGACGACTTACAGACTGTCGCCTGTCCTCTTGGAGGGGAAATGGGGGATCTGGAGGAGCTTTCACAAAACGCCAAACCTATGGGAAAATAAACTGTGCTGCATTTAATGCTCTCTAGAGAGAAAATCGATGGGTTCTGCTGAAGAGAAGAGGAAAAGAAGAGGAAAATGCTATGCAGTGCCTCTGTATGTCACAAGAGAATTGTCTATTATAGTTTTGCACTCATGGCGGAAAGCTTTATGCCTAGTAGTTTTCTCGGTAGAATTACCACTGAATACAATGGAGACCCTGGAAAATGTGCAGAGATGCTTACGTGTATTTTACACAGTGATCCACTATCATGAGATGCACAACCACCACATGTGAACTAGGTCGTTACCAGGAACCATTCTTAGATTCTGAAAACAGCTTTCCCCCTAATGACAGAGATGAAGGATTCTTGAAACGAGAGCTTCCTGTTGACTTATTCCATTTTTTAAAAAATCTCTTATAAACTGGTTTTTGTATTATTTCAAAAATCTGCAAAGACCAGTAGAACCAAAAAGAAACAAAGGGCTAAAGAAATCTGTGCATAAGCATCTTTGCAAGAAATGTAGCATTCAAATAACTTCTAATTTCATCAACAATTATTCTGTTTACAGCCAAAACCTGACATTAGGAGCAAGGCTGTGTTTAATAAGGAAAAAAGATAAGGATAGGCAGACTTTGAGGGGGGGATGTCCTATTTTAGAGGTGTGTGTGATCCTTCCTGACCTCTTTTTCAGTGAATCCATGGTTCCCTGCTGACTTTTCTTCACAGTTCAGCTGCCTGCTGGGTAGAGGAAAATATGTCCTATGTTCTTCTTTTTCTTTATTTATATAAAATCACTGCATTAAAAAGGTATGTATTACTGTAGTCTTAGTTTAATTGGGAGGGGGAGGGAAATCAGCTGTTTCCTAGCCATTGGTTTGTTTTCTGATTTCATTATCAAGTTTTTTCTTCTTTTTAGGCATTTGTTTGTGTGCAGTTTTTTAACCTTACCCCTGGAACTTTAGACAGCAATATAAAGTAATCTAGAGTAGACTAATTAGACTAATCAGTTGACTTCACCTCCCCACTGTGCTTCCTGTTCCTCCTTCTATCTTTTAATTCATATTATTGTATTTTCCTAGTTTATTTTTATTGTTTCATTGCTTTGCTGTTGTTATGTTTTCATGTATTATTTTTTCTGTTTTATTCTTGTAAGCTGCCCAAGAAGCCCCATGGCGAGATGAGCAGCAAATAATTTTAACAAATTAAAAATAAAAAAAATTCTGTAGTTGGCTTAACATTTAGGCATTCCTGAAACTCAGGTTGTAATTTTGGTCATACATACTTAAGCAAAAATCCCCTTGCACTTGATGGAACATATTTTGACAATGCTGTCAATCTAGTTTCAACCAGAAGCTTCCTTGAATTCATTTTATGTAGTTAGTCATGGTGAACCTGGTAGGGTGGAGCATGGACAGAGGAGACTGTAAGAAAGGAGGGATCAGACTTAGGAACTGTATAGCCATTTCCGAAACATTGGCTTCCATAGCAGATGTGATTACGTTGCAATACACTCTGGCCAATTTAAGAAAATATATTGCCTTGCATATTGTGGAACTCTCAAGAAAATCAGAGTAATGGAAGTTTTGTTACTTGAAATGTAAGGGAGCTTCTTCACAAATACTGAAAATACAAAATAGTAGTCTATGGGGGAATTTTAAACTATAAAAGATAAGTTCTAAATATTCAAGATGTCAACTCTAGGTTCTTCTTTATCAAGTAGGACTAAGGAACACTTTATTGTATAAATGAGGTTGATCCCGGTTTCTATTTAACACTTAATAACTTTTCATAGTCAAGTATTTTCATAACATGGCTGATCATATGAACTATTGAATGTAAAGACTTCAAAGATATTTTGCTAATATTGGTGTAAATCTAAAACTTACACCATAAGAATCTTTCCCTATTTTTTTTTGTTACTTTCTGATGTTCTTAATTAAAAATGGAAAGAAGTGTAGAATTCGATAGAAAATTTAGTTGGACTAATTCCACTGTTCTTATTCTGACTGGGTTTGCTCTACAATAGGGAATATCTCATTGTAGAAGTGGTTTGAACCTTTTACAGTTCACTGTCAATTTAGAAGCTCTTCCTTTGCATTTTAATATGCATGATTATCCTGCTCTACAGTAGTAGTTTATTATTTGATCAAACAATAAATCTGGTGAATAAGAGCTTTGCAAAGAGCAAATGAACTGTACAGCAACACTAATCTTGCTACCCACATCAGCCCTCTTATTGAGAGAACTAATTACCCTCTTTAGTAAATGGTTTTTAAAAAAACCTTTTTTGCAAAAATAACACAGGGCACCCTACAATTGTCTAATTCCCAGAATCTATCAGAGAATAATGTTTATGGAAATGTATATGTACATTGCTAGAGCTTACTTAAGCTTATTTTTCACCAAATGTACCAGTAGAACATTCCAAGGAAACTCAGAAATTATTAATTTATTCAGCAAACTCTTCAACTGAAATTAAATGTCAGCTTACCAATGTTGCTATGAGTAGCAAGCCAAGGGAGAACAGAGACAGCAGGAGGTAAGACACTGTGATACCTTCATCCCTGATCAGGTTCTAAGGAAGAACATATACCTATAGTTATTTTAGGGTAGTGAAAGACCCAGAGAGGCAGGCAAAAAAATATAATGTAGGAAATTGTTCTGAAGGTGGCTGTGAAATTATGTAAGTCATTTTAATTTTTTGACCAAACATTAACAATTCAAACTTGAAAATAAGTAATTTTTCTCACTCGTTAAAATAAAAACTTTTTCCAATTCATCAAACTACAACATGCCCTCCCCTGAGTAAGTAGGGGCTACTGAAGTCATTCATGATGTTATGAACTGATTCAGAAAAACAATGTGAAATTATGAGTTTCTGAAATATGATCAAAAAATGGGAAGTAACCAAGTAAAGGATAAATGTCAAAAACCTGCTAGTATCACATATGTGATAATTAAGCATACCTTTCTTAACTTCTGAAATAGATAATGAAAGGTTCACTCTGTAGAGAAAAGACCCTGAGATGAGACAAAGGCTAAGGCTTAACTTCTGGAGAAGGTACCATTAGCAATTTTAAAAGGGGCTGTAGTTTGCCACTCCTTGAATGTCTTCTCTAAACCCAGACACCCTTCATAATTATTACTCAAGCTACAGTATAATCTACTCTTGGTCACTGAATAATTCTGGAGTATGCTGGAAACAGATTATCTAAATCCTTTGGAATCCAGATCCATACTTGGGCATAGGACAAAGATAGCATTGATCACTCTTGTGAATTAATTGTTGACATTAGTCCACTCCCAAGAGAGCATTTCTGTTCAGCACAAGACATTTGTTTTTGTTGCCATTCCTCCTTGACTTCTGAAAGCACTTGAGAGCAGACTTTTGTTGAGTGTGTGAAGAATTTGTTTCACGTTCTTGAGTTCTAACTCTTGAAAAGGTAAACCAGACCAAAAACAGATGCCACATAGGTTTAAACTTATTTTTTATTAAGATGGGCTATAGCAGTGATGGCTAACC